>JBBHKE010000176.1:436690-659454 GCA_037447655.1 Zygnema cylindricum | reverse complement strand
TGACTTATATTTTTGGAGGAATTTGGAGTTCGATGATTCCCACAATGAAGAAGGGGATTGTTACATCATTGTGCCAATTGTCAAAGAGGACAAAATCGCTTGGATTTTTGTTTCGAGGAGTTTTCACGATTCTGCAAATGAAAGGGGGATTGTTAAATTCATTGTAGAATCGCGAGAAGTGGCGCTTCAATGAACGCAATGCACATTACGTTCGCGTATGAAGTGCTCGACTTCAATTTGCAAGTACACATTTGTGTACGTTTGATTTTTTGTCCTTCTGGAGTATAGGGGTTTTGCGGCGAAAGGTACGACCTCGTTTCGCATCAATATTTGATGAGTCAGCGAAAAAAATGTATGATTTCGTTTCGCGTGACTTTTTTTTTGCGTGCGCAGGTGTTTAATTTTTCGTGCAGGTGTGTTCGTGAAGTGACATGTGTAAAGTCAACTTTTTGAGTTAGTCGTTTCCAAGGAAGAAAGCGTGTTGTCGAGCTTGCCTGGGAAACATAAGAGAAGGGCACCCAGCTAAGAGTCGTCGGCATAGGAGTCTTGCAAATAACCCCCAAATGCGAGTGCTTCCCACAAAAAAAGATCATGCCCACTGCTGCTCACATCCCTCCCATAGATATGCATGCCAAATAGGAGAGACACTTAGACCGGGAATGGGAATGAGAGCATGAGAAGGTGAAAGTAATCCCATCCCCCTTCCTTTCCCCACCTAGCCGGGGAAAGGGATTGGGGTCTTTGTAATCGAGTTGGTATCCCAATTTCGTGTGCATTGTCTACGGGAAGTCTATTGCACTTGTTCCCTCAAAACCCACTGTCCTGATCAAGGGGTTTAAGTTCACTGGAGAACGATCAATCCAAAACAAAAGAGAACTCTAGACGAAGACATAGGTGCACCACCACGTAGAAATATATAGATAAATATGATTAGCTTTCCAGGTTTAACAATATCACTTTGCCCCAAAAAAGATAAAAAAAGATAGAAAATGTGAAAAATAGCGAAGCAAGCTGAACATACCCCAGTATTCAACGATGACAATGAAAATATGCAACCCCTATCCCAATAGTATCGTGAATAGTGATGGATCTCCTTAAACCTTGGGTGACCGCAACTCGGAACCGACCAGACTTTTATTGGTTAGAAACAACAAAAAGTAAAAAAATCACCCAAAAACCAGATATTGCGAACTACCCGCCCAGACTGTGATTCCCACAAAAGAAAAATCCAAAACCAAGATGGCAATAAAGTAAAAAAAACAAAGATTCTCCTAAAGAAGTTTTGTTGGAATTTTTGAGGGTTTTCACAAGAGACAGTACTGAAAAACAACATGTCTCCTTCGGCCCCAAGTGCTTTATACATCAAAAGTTTGTCTAATCTGAGGCCCAAAAGTCAAAGCTATGTTATTAACCAATCAACGGCAAGCAAGTGTAATTGAACTGACATATGACAAATTAATCCATACTACACCTAGGGAAAAAAGTTATTCTTCTTACTGTGGCTAGATCCGCGACCGAAAGTTATTATTTAGTCCACTATTTTAAGACAAAGTACTAAAAATGACACGCAAGTGCCAGACTTTGACCTAAGGTAATTAATGGACCAAAAATCAGTTCAACCTGAACTAAATTTCTATAGACAGCTAGTAGCATAATCTAGAAGAAAATCCGGAAAGTTACGTGGCGATTTAAAATGTACCCTACAAAAGGGCTCATGGCAGCTAATCCCATGTAACGGATTTGCAATCATTGAGGTGGAATAACTCGGTCGTCCGACCTCCGTTAGGCGTGGAGTAAAGTGCGTTCCGCTTAGTTTATTGAATCTAGGGAGCTGATCTGGATTGGTGCACTCACTCCTCCGTACCCCAAGGACCGTAGAAGGGAGAAAGGGCCCGGAAATCCTTAAGGATATAAAGGTGAGCTTGAAAAGCACACGAGCTTGACAACTGTCGAGGGTGCCTGCAAAACATAAGAGAAGGGCACCTTGCACGGAGTCATTGACATAGGAGTCTTGCAAATAACCTTCAAATGCGAGTGCTTCCCATAAAAAATGATCATGCCCACTGCTGCCCACATCCCTACCATAGATATGCATGCCAAATAAGAGAGACACTTGAACGAGGAATGGGAATGAGAGCATGGGAAGGCGAAAGAAATCCTCTCCCCCTTCTTTTCCCCACCTAGCCGGGGAAAGGGATTGGGGTCTCTGTAATTGGGCTGGTATCCCAATTTCCCACCCCTCTTAGTCAACCGTGACTATGATATGAAAAAAATAAATGATTACCCGCTCCATTCGCAATTCCCACAGAACCATGAGCTGGAAGGTAGAGGGCATGTTTCCGATGAGGAGGGGAGACAAGCTGGATGCCAACACTGACAACACTGATTGCATACCAAGACGTCGTGCAGTTGGGAGGATTGATTGCAAGCTGATGAAGAGGAAGGATGATCGGCAAAGTCAGTTGAGTGGAAAGTGGGTTTGTCCTCTAATCCCCAAAGATAGCAAAGGGCCACATTGCTTTAATTCTCTTTAATTCTTTGACCATCCAATGTAACAACCCCCTTGTTGGAAACTTCCACCACTCTCAAAATTACCCAACCAGCAGAAATATCCAGCGTGTCTTTTTTCTGTTGCATCCGATATACAAAGTCCCTTGACATAAGTTGTCGCTGCCAGGGCACATTTTTCCCGCTCTGGCGGTGGGAGTACCACAAGTGATCCCAGTGCTTAGCCGCTTGTAAATTCCCCATGGCGAGAGGCATCTCTCAATGGAATATCTTGGCTCGGTTGGCGATCAGTTTTTCCACAGTCCCCTTGTCATTCGTCTCCGCGATGACCACCGCTTAGGGCAAAGCAGCCCATGGCAAGATTGAATGCCGTTTGAATAAAATGAATTAAGGACTATAGGAGTGAAAAGAAGTTTTTCTACCAAATCGATATCCCATAGCAATCCAAGGCACCCTTCTGTCCCACTCCCCCAAATCTTCTTCAACCACATATTTTCGTGGTGACCGCTTTTCTGTCTATACGCACCTTTCGGCCAAACCGTCAACTTGCGGGTGGTCACGGCTTGTCAGCCAATAATCGGCAAGGCATTTTTCAAAGAGGTTTGAAATTTCTTTGGAAAATTGGAAGCCTTGGTCCGTTAGAACTTCTGCAGGTGCCCCGAATTGGGCTAAAACCCTTTGCAAAAAGGCATTTGGAATTGCCTTAAACTCCTTCCTAGGCAAAACCACCAACTCGATCCACTTGGAAAAATGTTATATCATGACGAGCATGAAACGATTCCCCCGCCTGCTGGTCAGAAAAGGTCCCAACTGGATAGGAAGCGAATGAAGTTCAGTTCCGCCTTTCTTGTCAAAAGCTGCTTTGACTTGATCGCAGGAGGAGCAAGTCTACACAAATTTGTTGATTTAGGTGCGCAACCCGTGCCACGAATTAGAGCCCTCAATAAAGGAAGTGGTCCTCTTTTGATCGAAATGTCCACATTGTTGATGGAGATTCGAAATTAGAGTTTATCGGTCTGAGGGGGGAGGAACTACCTTCCTTGTGCCATGTGACAATTTCAAAAGGAGAACGCCTTTGTCCGAATCATACGCAGCCATCTAACACTACACTCTGGATAATTGGATTCGAGTCAAGTGGGGAAGAGGCGACCCCTGATGGATAGATTGGAGAACATTGAGGTTGTTCCAGATATCCTTCCGTCCGGCCCCTATATGCGCCTGCCGTTCCATGTCGGTAAAAAAATTTGGCAGTCCCCCCCCCCCCAGATTGGGGAAGCCATATGAAAAGGGAGGATGCCCGGATGAGTCTTAGACTGATTTCAGGGTCCTCATCATGCCAAGCTCCGGTATAATCGATGGCGGAGGGATCACGATTCCAGCTAAGTCGGTCGGCATTCCCATGGATTTACTTTGCTATATGATCAATGTCGAAATCATATTCTTGTAGGATAAGAACCCATTTGGCGAGTTTGCCGGTTAACTTACTATTTTCCGTGATCCATTTCAAGGGTTGGTGATCAGTGATTAGGGTGAAATGAACCCTGTACAAATAAGGCCGGAAATGTTGGATTGCCTAACGGCTGCGAGTAGCTCTCCGTGGTAACTGCTTTTATTCCCTTCTACTCTGTTGTTGCTCCGGCTGGTGAGGCCACCACATAATCAGCACAGACATCATCGACTTGAGCCAAAACCGCTCCCTATCTAAACCTGCTCTAATCAGTGTAAAAGAGGAAAGGCATTTGGTGATCAAGCATCCGAAGCACGGGGTGTTGCTTCAAAGAATCTTTCAAGAACTAGAAGGCGATCTGTTGTTCTCCGGCCTACTGCCATCTTTGGTCCTTCCGCAAAAGTTGGTTGAGGGGCTAAAGGTGACTATTGAACTCGGGGATAAACCACCGATAGTAGTTTGCTAGACCCAGAAAGGTGCGAAGGGCCGAAATGCCCTGCGCTAGGGGAAGAGCATTAAGGGCTGCTACCTTGACCATGTGGGGACCCAGAGTTCCCATAACCAAGGTAAATGGTTTTATATACCCCAAAAATACCTTTGCCCGGGTGACATTTGAAGCGCGCAGCTTGAAGGGCTTGGAGGACAATTTGGATATGCTCCAAGTGTTCTTCAAAGGTATTTGAGAAGATGATCACATCATCAATATAGCACCGAACACAATCGATTCCTCGGATTACTTCGTCCATTGCCCGTTGGAATTTGACCAGCCTATTATTAAGCTCGAATGGCATATAAATCCATTCATAAAGCCAAGAACCTGCCCAAAATGTTATTATTTTCTGTTGCTTTGGTTTTATAGCAATCTTGTGGAAACCGTTTTTCATGTCCAAAGTGGAGTAGATAGTGGCACCAGCAAGGGAGTAGAATATTTCTTCCGAGGTCGGCATCAGATACCGGTCAAAGATGGTGGCAGTGTTCAGCATGCGAAAATCTCCACATATATGGAAATCTACAGTTTTCCCGGACGAATCTTTATTGGGAGGGAGAACTGTCTGTTGGATTAGCACGTGAATGCCGGTTCAATATAGGGTAGAATGTGATACGTCACACTTGAAGCCTCCTAAAATAAATAGGTACAGACCCGCCAAGCTCTACATGGAGCTGGTGGCACAGTGGTTAGTGCTCTTATAGCTCAAGTTAGAGGTTCAGGTTCAAGCCCTGGCCAGCTCACTTTTCCCTAGTATGGGATGTACGGAATCCCTGATTCACGAAAATCAACATGGTATCCGAGACAGCGGGATTGCAGATGGTGTGATCGACGTTTCGTGAGGGGGGGTGTTGGATTGGCATGTGAATGCCGGTTGAATACTGGGTAAAATGTGATACGTCACACTCGATGCTGCCTAAAATAAATAGGTACAGATCCACCAATCTCTACATCAAGCTGGTGGCAGAGTGTGTAGTGCTCTAACAACTCAAGTCAGAGGTCACAGGTGCGATCCCTGGCCGGCTCACTTTTCCCTAGTATAGGACATATCTGAAACTCTGAGACATCCATAAGTCCTCAGAGTGGACAGCTTCCAAGAAGCCTCTAGGATAACCCTGACCCCTTTGTGTTTTAGTAAAAAAAGCTGCCACTCGACATAAAATAACACTGACCAACTTCACCTTTGTGAAGGCAAGACTCCTCTGAGTCGATAGCAAAGAGAATATTTGAATTTGCTCCCTTGAGCAGTAAGTTATGGAGGGTCAAAGCTGACCTTTTGTACAAAAGCTCTTTGGGAGAGAGGGTCCTATCTTCTAATTTTTTCTAAGTCCTATCTCTCTCACAGACTCTATCTAGTGATGTACGGAGCCAATCAGATTTCCCCTCCGTACACAAAAGTAGAGCTGCCGTTGTACTTTCTGTACAAATACTGTACGACATTGCCTAAATGTCGACACGTGGTATGTCCGGATTCGCTCCATTAATCCTCGGAGATGCCGCGATCCAATGTCATTCCGCCACGTGTCATCCGATGTGGCGATGACCACAAATCGTCGATATCCTCTTCCGCGATCTTGGCGTAAATTCCGGCTGTCTGATTAAATTCACATTTAATCGTAGCCGTAATAAATACATGCGCGGTATTCGTTTCACTAAAGAAACAAATGCGCGGAATTGGTTTCTTATCCGTACCAGTATCTGTACTTTTACATTTGCTGGATATATGTCTCCTGTAATCAAGTCCAGTTAAATGAACTATTCTACGTATAAATGTCTAAATAATTATCAAACCCTATATTACGTAACACTACTTCTAGAATTAACGGCTAAGGCTCACAGTTATCGGCAGTCTGCCGGCCGGTAGGTACCAGGATCTAATCGTGTGGCCGGCATATATCTTTTAGTAAATAAAACCCCTAACTAAAATATATTTTCCCGTAAACCTCTGGATAGCCTAGGTAGCCATGGCTCTAACTCCCTCTCCAATTTCTCAGTGACTACGACAAGTTTGAGAAGTTGGAGAGAGAAGTTAGAGGTAGATTGCCTTGGCTTCTTTCTTATTTCTATGCAGACCTAGAAAATACTTTAAAAGACCATTAATTTCTACACTCCCCTTATTTTCTAGTCAATCTTTAATTTCAAACCACACTTTTCCCTGCAAAAAATTAGCTTAGGGGAAGGCACAGGTTTGGTCATCATATCTGTTACCATCTCACAATCTGGTCGGTACTCTAAACTGATTATTTTGTTTTCTACTTTCTCTCTAACAAAACTGAGTCTAATATCCATGTGTTTTGCTTTAAAATGATGTTTAGGATTGGCGAAAATAGCGATTGCTGCCTGATTATCACATAAAAATTTTTGCACATCACTCTTAAGGTGACCAAGCTCACCAAGCAAAGACTTGACCCACATCAATTCTTTTACAGCAGAGCAAGAGGCTATATACTCAGCCTCCATGGTGGGCTGAGCAATAACTTTTTGTTGTTTGCTACTCCAACAGCAAACCCCATCACCCACATATAATACATATCCAGAAGTGCATCTCCTCATCGGAGCATCACCATAACTGGCATCACTCCAAGTAGTGATGTCAGTATTCTCCCCACCCAAATGCAACCATAGATCCCTAGTTCCTATCAAATATCTATGGACTCTCTTAGCTGCCTCCCAATCCCTCTTAGTGGGAGCATTTAGACTTCTACTTAGCACTCCTACAGCTGCAGCTAAATCCGCCCGGGTACAATTCATAAAATAGATTAGACTTCCCACTACTTAAGTGTAAGGAATAGTTTGCATGAACTTCTGTTTTTCAGGAGATAATTCCTCGTCTAAGACTTTGACTCCTTCTTCCTCACTCCGCTTACTTCCCTTCTTCAACTCCATTGGAATTGTACAACAATTAGCTTTATCCATTTGAAAATTTTCAAGCATGTTCCCTATTGCTTCCTTTTGAGTCAATCTTATAATTTTCCTTTTTCGGTCTCTCTCTACTTGAATTCCCAAAATATATTTTGCTTCCCCCATATCCTTCATTTCAAATCTCCCCTTAAGATCTGTTTTCAATTATTAATTTTTTCCATTGATTTACTTAAGACAAGAAAATCTTCAACATTAATTGCAATAAATATAAAACCTTCCACATCTTCAAAAACATAGATTGAGTGATCTGAGCTGATCTGGATATATCCTTGACTGGTAAGAAACTCATCAAGCTTCTTATTCCACTGTCGAGGCGCCTGTTTCAAACCATAAAGAGATTTAATCAGCCGGCATACCTTACTCTCCTCTCCTTCCTCCACAAACTCTTCGGGTTGTCGCATGAAGATCTCCTCTTCCAATTCTCCATGCAAAAAGGCTGTCTTGATGTCCATCTGGTGCACTTCCATGTCTTGCGCTACTGCTAAACTGAGAAGTATGAGGACGGAGGGAAATCTGACCACCGAGCAAAGGTTTCCTCGTAGTCAATTCCCTCCTTTTGTGTAAATCCCTTTGCCACTAGTCGGGCCTTGTAGCACTCGATTGTGTTACCTGGGTTCAGTTTTAATTTGAAAACCCACTTACAACCGATTGGTTTTCGGTTAGGTGGACAATCCACCAGCTCCCAAGTATCAGTTGCCATAATTGAGGCCATCTCCTCATTGATGGCTGTCTTCCACCGGTTTCTTTCTAGACAAGTCATTGTCTCCCCATACGTTTGAGGTTCATCTTGATGAAATAATTTAGTTACCTTGTTATTAACCTGTTTTTCTTGCAGTCTTTTGCTACTTCTCCTCCCCCCCTCAAAATCTGAGGCCGGAATAGATGGTTCTCGTGGATTCTTTCGAACAAACTCGGCTTCTCCCCTATCCCCTGATTCCGAATCAATTTCCACCACGTCTTCCGCTTCGGGTAGAGTTGTCACTGGAGTTTCCACAATCGAGTCTTTTTCGGTCTGATTTGTATCTGCAATAATGTCATCTTCTCTAAAACCTGGATAGTTAGGAAGCTCAAAGTCATCGAAATTTTCTGACTCAAATCTGATTTTTACTGACTTTGTATATTTGAAGGGATCCACAGACTTTCCTTCATCCATAACTACTAGATGCTTTACTAAGATTATATCTTCCTTTTTTAGATCATAAACTCTATATCCTTTAACATCCTCATCATATCCTAATAAGTATCCCGGTTTTCTTTTAGGATCTAGCTTCGAATTACACCGATCCATATCTAGACTGAATACTTGACTGCCGAAAACCTTTAAGTGAGATATGTCTGGTTTCCAGCCTGTCCATCTCTCATTAGGTGTTTCATCTTTTATAGCTGAACTGAGAACTCTATTTTTGACGTAATTAGTACAGTTCATTGCTTCTACCCAAAACCTTTTTTCTATCTTTTTATCTGACAACATTCTTCTAGCACTATCACTTAGTGTTCTATTTAACCTTTCAGCTACCCCATTCTGTTCCGGGTTTTCTGGGACTGTCTTTTGGTGTTGGACCCCATCTTCCCTCAGAAAATCCTCAAACTGGTTAGAAGTATACTCTCCACCATTGTCACTCCTTACTCTCTTGATTGGAGTTTCATGGAGTTTTTCGCTCCATGTTTTATATTGTCTAAAACAATCCTGAGCTTCGGACTTGTTTTTCAAAAAATACACTCGGGAATACCGAGACTAATCTTCAGTGATAGTCATCATAAATCTCTTCCCCTCTGGTGAGGGCACTTTAGCCGGTCCACAAATATCTGTGTGTACAAGATCTAGAATTTTTTCTCCCTTATAGATGGTTGTTTTAGGAAAGGGTAATCTGTGTGTTTTACCTTGAGCACATCCACTACAATCACTTATATTATCATTCTCACTAAACTTAATCCCTTCCACCACTCCCATCTTTTTCATCTCTCTTAGTTTGTCGAGATTCACATGCCCAAGCCTCTTATGCCACATCATAATATCATGAACACTAGCATAATAAAGTTTCTTCTTTTCATTACTTAAAACCAGCCTAAACATCCCATGGCTACCTTTCTCAACAATGAAATAGACATCCTCCTCAAAACTAGCAGTAAAGACTCCTTCCCTAGTGCTAGTAAATAAACCCTTATCATCTAATACGGATGTAGAGATGAGGTTTTTGTTCAGCTCCGGAATAAACAATACATCGGAGAATGTTACTATGGATGTCTTTCCTTCTACTAACACTTTCAAATCTACCGATCCTACAAGAGTAGTGGTGACTATCCTCCCATCCTCGTACTCTATCTCTACGGTGGGAATATTTCTTATCTTTGTGAACAGGTGCCTATCCTTACACATGTGCATGGAGGCACCTGAATCTACAATCGTGTCTGCTTCACCTTTCAATCCACTGTAAGCACATTTCTACCTTCGTGGAATTTTGACCTCGTTTTTGCCTCCAACTCCTCATCCAAAAGGAGCTCATTGTCCTCGTCCTTGGATTCCGCCTCATGTACCTGTGTCACAACGACCTTTTTCTTTATTCTCGGGGTACCACCAGTCTGCCTCTCCTTTAACCGAAGCTCGGTTAGCTTAATGCACTCTGCCATATAGTGCCCAGGTTTCTTACAAAAATGACATAAACCTTTGGGAGCCCTTGGTCCAAACTCGTCGGTCTGATTTTTTTGCTCCCTCCCCCCATAATTTCCGACCGGTTTTCAGGAATCCTTGTTCCTCCAATCGGTGGCAGTTGCCAAGGCTTGGCCACTCTTTCCTCCCCTTCGGATCTCAATCGTATTCTCCCGAACGAAAATCATCCCTACCACTGAGTTCCATATCCACCTTGAGTCCGACAAGTCTTGCACATGGTTGACTATGTTCCTGAACTCATCGGGTAAATTCATCAGTAAACAGTTAACCCTTTCTTTTTCACTAAAATCTTTTCCCGCACTCTCTAGCTCCATGAGGAGTGTAGCAAGCTCATTGCAAAAATCCAACATCTTCCCCCATTTGTTTACATACTCCTTAACTTTCTGATCAGCCAACTCTTATTGCTGAATTGTAGCACTTTGGTACATCTCTATGAGAGCCATCTAAAGATCGGATGCCCTTTCTACATGCAAATGAGGACATGCAAGTCCTTAAGTGAGATGGCGTAGGATGAAGTACTTTGCCGCCATATTGTTGAAGTTCAGGTTTCAATATCATTCTCCTCGTTCCTCGGAATAGGTGACATGAATGCCGAACCAGTTGCTATTGGTGTGGTCGCCTCCTTCTCCTTTCCTTTGTTTACCACCTCTCCTACTTTTGTTTCTTGCGTTGAAGGTGGATCCTCTTTTCTGGTGAATCTGCTTCCTTCAAACCCTAGAGGAATTCCAAGACTTGATTGACGCCCCAACCGTCCACTCACTATCCCCCAAAACCTTTTTTCGCATAGAGCTCCTATCATCATACTTTCCCAGTATATGAAGCCAGTTCCATTAAACATTAGAACCCTAGAGGGTGGTCCCATAACCTGAAACTCTGAGACCTCCATAAGTCCTCAAAGTGGACAGCTTCCAAGAAGCCTCTAGGATAACCTTGACCCCTTTGTGTTTCAGCAAAAATAACTGCCACCTTAGCAGGCAATAACTCTGACCAACGTCACCCATGTGAAGGCAAGAATCCCCTGAGTCGATAGCAAAAAGAATCTCTGAATATGCTCCCCTGAGCAGTAAGTTATGGAGGGTCAAAGTTGACCTTTGGTATAGAAGCTCTCTGGGAGAGAGGGTCCTATCTTCAAATTTTTCTAAGTCCTATCTCTCTCAAAGACTCTATCTACTGATGTACGGAGCCAATCAGATTGCATTTCAGTACACAAAAGTATAGCTGCTGGTGTACTTTCTATACGAACATTGTACGACATGGCCTGGATGTCGACTCGTGGTATATACGGATTCGCTCCCTTAATCCTCGGAGATGCCGCGATCCAATGTCATTCCGCCACGTGTCATCCGATGTGGCTATGATCAAAAACCGCGGAAATTCTCTTCCGCGATCTCGATGTTTAATTTCGGTCGTCTGATTAAATTCACATTTAATCGTAGCCGTAATAAATAAATGTGCGGTATTCTTTTCAAATCAGTATTGTAATCCGTACTTTTACATTACTGGATCTATGTCTCCCGTAAAACTATTTCAGTTAAATGAACTATCCTACGTATAAGTGTTTAATTAATTATCAAACGTCATAGTACATAACATTGATTCTAGACTTAACGGCTTAGGCTCACAGTTATCGGCAGTCTGCCGGCCGGTAGGTACCAGGATCTAATCGTGTGGCCGGCATATATCTTTTAGTAAATAAAACCCCTAACTAAAATATATTTTCCCGTAAACCTCTGGATAGCCTAGGTAGCCATGGCTCTAACTCCCTCTCCAATTTCTCAGTGACTACGACAAGTTTGAGAAGTTGGAGAGAGAAGTTAGAGGTAGATTGCCTTGGCTTCTTTCTTATTTCTTTTCAGACCTAGAAAATACTTTAAAAGACTATTAATTTCTACAATATCGAATCCCGGATTTCACAGAAATCAACACTGTCATAGAGGCGAACCCATGAAGTCCTGTACTTTCCTAAACCAATCCGACTTCCACCAAAGTCTAGAATTTATCTGTGATGAATTCCTTCTTTCTGAAGCTGAGAGGATACTGCTTCTGCCAAATAGTAGCTATCTCGTTGATCAATTCAATTCAGAAAGGTTTTTCTTTGTAGATACCGCCATCTGTTTCTGAGCATGAGAACACATGCTTGTTTTCAATCAACATTTTGGAAAATCGCGCATTCTGCTAAGGGGCCAACTGCTTCCCCAGGGTCTAATCAATTTTCTCAGGCTCTCTGGCAGCCAAAACATCGGCGGTATATCCAAGAGGTAATCTCGAATTCCAACCTTACCGGTGGATTTGCCCCTACCATTCTAGCTAGGACAGTACTGCTGACAACTTTTGCTAAGCTGTTGCCATCTAAGCTGTGGCCATCTGAGCCCCCCCCCCCCCCCCCCCCACTGTGAAAACCTGCGGTGGTGAAATGTGAATTTTTCTCCTCCCTTCTCTCCCCCCCCTGAAGTTGCAAAGTTGCCTTCATTGCTAACAAATGAGGAGCTTGAAGGTAAATAGCTTGTGATTTTGGGGACAAGAGATTGGGAAAAGCTAGTGCGTGCTTCAGTACCTATGTGATGCAATTCAAATGCATACTTCACCAAATAAGGCTGCACCTTTAGGGTTCAGAAATACCGGGTGTTGCCGTGGTGCCTTTATGGAATCCCATGGCTTGTTTTCGTTTTGCGATTGTCGATGGCGTGGGGATACCCTCTTTACTGTCAAAAATCATTCCCGCTTCTCCCTTCCTATATGCGTGGCTTTGTGGGAAAGAAACCTATGTGGGAAGTGCCTATTGTGGAAATCTTGGTTGATTGCACCGAAAGAAGGGGGAGCGGTCGGGTTGCATCACAGGGCTGGCCATCCTACCTTCCCCAATTATCTGCTACATCAAACTGTTTAGGTCGGGGGTCTGATTATCCAATACCTGTTGGAGAACTAGAATCGGGATCATATTGGTCCAATATGCTGCGACTCCATGTGCTCTTGATTCCATCTGGGAAACGTCGAAAACCAAGGGAGCTCCTAAAATTCGGGTTATCTGATTCTAGCTGTCCACAACGTGTTTCTATTAATCATATCCTTGGTGGACATTCTCCAAAAAGTACCCCACCGGTGGGTCTTGGAGTTGTTAAATCCACGAGATTAATTGGATCATCCGATAAAATGTTCCGCTCCTGCGGTCTTGATGCCCTCTTCCTTGTCTCGCTAGGGAGTATCACTAACAAGGCCATCTTGCCATCACTAGATCTATTCTTTCCAAACTAGCTAGATGGGGTTTCATGATGTTTTTTATAATTTGCGGAAGACTCTGTTGAGCTTTGAAAAAGGCAGGGATTGAAGTTAGTGAAGGCGACGTTCGCTGACAGCCCTTGCCTCTTGTAATATCTCCACAACTGTATATGACACTACCCGATATCTTGTTTTTAGAACAACTTCTAAATTCGAATTGATTCCAAAAAATAGAGATAAAATTCGTAATCTAGAATCTGGGACTGTCAATGACACCACATGTCGGTTGAATTCCTTGTTACCAAACCTAGTTTTGGAAGCATTAGACAAGGGTGTAGAAACGACTTCCTTTATTGGTAAAGTTGAGAAAGTTTGATCCACTCCCTGTCAGAGTTTTGCCACCTGTAGTAATCTATTCTTCTATTCCTCTTCCCACTGCTTGGAAATGGGGAATTGCTAGATTTCTTTGGCTATATCTGTGGAACTACCAAACAATTTTGTCAGAGAGGATGTAGTATACACCGGGTAGCAACCACACACCAGGAAATTTGTCTGCCCTTGATTCCATAAATCCAAAGGAACCACCACTTTGGTTCCTTCGGGATTTGCGGAAGCCTGAATGGTACATTGCTCTTTCCACACACTTCAACTCATATTTAGCCAGGACCACGTATCCATTCCTAATAGAATTTCGAATTGGGTCCCTACCACCACTAAGAAGGGAAGCTCAATTTTCACCCGTTGGCCTCCCTTGTCAGAAAACTCGATTTATATAGCTTTGATAATCCCATGGACGCGGTGATTGCCATTTCTTACGGTGCTTAAGTAGTTATTGCTTGGGCAGATTTCACGCCAGATACGTTGGTCATTTTCTACAAAGCGAAGGTGGTAGTGTTGGGTATCGGGTAGTTTCATATCGCGATAATTTTGATATTCGATATATCGAATATCGATTGAGCAAAGTTCTTGATATATCGTACCGCGACCAACATAATTTTTCGCGATATATATCACAATAAATGAGTGTCCGTACAGCTACCGTATAGGTACTCTACAGGGAGCGTACGGTTGATCGTACGCAAAATCGTACGAGCCCCTCGGATTCCTCACGGTGGGGGAGGAGGGGAGGGGCTTTTTGAAAAAAATAATCCGTAAAAAAATAAAAAAATCTGGATATTTAGCTCTGTACATGGTCTTGATATATCGATTATTGGGAACCTAAAATTCGATATATATCAAATATCGGCAATAGATCCTCAATACCCAACACTAAGAGGTGGTGATGAGATTGGGGAGCGCTCTTGTGTCGACCACAACGTCCTGGTATCCTCCGTACCCGTTGAGCTTGAAGTTTCATGTTGGGTTAAGTATAGCAGCAAGTGATAAGGCTTTGTAGTCCCTATCCACTATAGGGGTTTTCGGATCTGGGAACAAAACGACTGCGGTTGGCGAACTGGCCTTGTCGCCCCTCCCTTTTCCAGAGTGGATTCCTTCTCCCAATGCTTGAATTAGGATTTCTTTGGGTAGTTTGTGGAAGGATGCTAGAGTTTATACGTGGGTGAGGGCGTAGGGCATGAGGTGCCGCACTAGCATGACATCCGGTTTGGAGGAAAGAATGGTACCTTTCGCTGAAGATGGGAGTGAATCTGGTTTGTGCAGATCCTTATACTGTCCTTCTTCCTCATTGTTCTTGGAGCCAAAATCTGGGATTGGCGGAGTTTGGGGAGTGTCATCTTCTAGGCATTCTGCCATGTATCTCTCGTACCAGTCCTGATTGTCTTTTTTCTTTCGTTCCAGTGACTCCTTTTCCCGTTATTGTACTCGCTCTGGTAGTTCTTGAAACTGGGAGGCAATTTAGGTTTGGGAGGAAGAGATGGCGGATGAATGGGTTTGATTTTGAGGCCAATGTTGTTGTTCATAATTATTTCTCGGGGAGTAAAGGACAAAGGACCGGTAGCTTTCTGTTTGTGGTCCCTCTAACCCATTTTTTGCCTGTCCTGTCTTTGAATCAAGGTGGAATTGCGGAGTTGTCGGCGGCTATCTCCCACCCCAACATTTCAAGCTCCAGACTGGAAAGTTTGGGCATGGTGGGCACTTGGGGGTTTCAGATCCCACCCTAATAAGTCCTCATCATTATCACCCGTTATGCTTAGAAGCTCAAGCTCCGCGAGTTTTGGTAACAACTCCTGTTCATGTTTTTGGAGTTGTTGTGTTGCAGTTAGCAAAGCAGGTCGAGAAGATGATCCAAAGCGGAGGATAGCAAACTCTATAGCCATTGCGGCCAATTACAACCTTTGCTTTTGGATGATGAATTCCAGTGTAAGTCTTGTTGTAGCCACTGGTGCTCGCTCCGATTCCTCTTGGGTAAGCGGAACTCATCGTCCTCAAGGGTAGAGGAGTTGAAGTGGGAGAGGGTTAATGGCAGATTCTCGTTCTCTAGTGAATAGGGCAAACTGCATCATTTCTCTAGGAACTCCATTCTTTCGGAAACATTACGTTTCCATATGCCTGCGGAAAACCCAAGGATCGCATTTTGTTCCTTTGGAGATGTATTTACTGCAGATTTCACTTGAGATCTGGGCATCATCAAACTTTGGAAGTTTGATTTGTCGCATTAAGGATTGCGACATTTTGGCGGTTTCTCCTCGGAAAATTGGACGGTAAGTGTTCTTAGTTTCTGGCGTTCTCTCCCCCCCTCCTTCCCTTTTGAACCTTTCTTGCTACTTCCGAGTCCTTTCTGCACGCTCTTTTTCCCATTCATTTCGCTTCAAAGCCAGCTTCGGTTTAAGATTCCGTGTGTAGTGCTCCCACCCCTGACGAGATTGTTGACAGTTTAGGCAATTGTAAAGAAAAACTTTGTCGTCTACTCCTATTGCCAATTTTGACCCGCTAACATCCACTTGCTTCCCTTTGAAATTCCACAAAGCTTGAAATTTATCCTTTTCCTTCTCACTGAAGGAGATCTCCTCGACAAATCTTGCAAAATTTGCGCGGGCTTTGCTGATCACCGCATTTTCCCTTGTCTCACTGTGGACGAAGTGATCGTAGAACTTCACCGCAACCAGGGAAATGTCCTTAGTTGAGGGATTAATGTCATGAATTGCGTGTCTGGCAATCAAATTATTCAAAGCAGTTTGCCCTGTTTGCGCAAAGAATTACGGACTGCGATGAAATATTTGGTTGCCATCGCCAAAAGATCAATAGTGGACAACTTTGTCTTCTGACAAAGGTTGGAGAGTCGGTTAAAGAGGGTGTGCGGAGTCACGTTCTTCAAACATCAGAATTCCGTGAATTCCTTCATCGTAGGCTCGTTCCTCTCGCTGTAGAGGAGTCTCTAGATGTTAAGAAGGGTGGTACAAAGGTTGGGATTGGCAACCATGCGGGTTGCTGCTAGGGCTGTCTAGATTGCTAGAGTTGGTTAACATAGGCACCTCTTTGTGTTGTTCCACGACAATTGGAGCAGGTGGAGCATCAGCAGTAGTAGTAGAAGTAGACATAATTCAACACATAAGCTTACCAAGAATCTTATCAAACAGCTGCTTTCTACAGCTCAATTAAGTTGACACAATGGTCCAAAAACATCTTCAAGTTATACTACAGTATAGTGTATCACAAAGTGTGACAACTCCCAAAGTTTCAGCACTATTGATCCAACATACACCAAGATATGCAACTCAGAAGTTTCCCAAAAACAATATACAGATTACACAGTCTGGAAGTGTGGATACAAAATACATTCTAAGTCCTAACTCTTATACTCTTAGTGAGTATCTACTTTTAGTTGTCCTATTACATAGTGATGTACCGCCGATACAGGTGGTCCTAAGAGATATGTCAAAACATAAAACTACCACTGAGATCTAGTTACTCCTAATCACGCTAAAACTAATTTACGACTATACAAGTAATATTATTGAGAATCCGTACTAAGTGTTTGTATAAATACTCGCTGCCGGCTAGTTACGTTTGTCCGGATGTGTCCACTCAGTTGTTGTAAAGTTATCTGTCGATAAGTCATCTGCGAATCTCGTTGGTTGACTCGATCGTGTTCAACAGTAGCAACGTAGTCCAGTTCCAGATAACATTCGACTATTTGCAGCTTCGCAGCAGCTGCGTTGTCTCATACCAAAAATAGCTGGAGCTGGGTTTGTCTTGTTGCGTCACTGGGTGCGTTCGTGCGTACGAACCAAATCAAGAATCAACCGCAGCTACGCTTGTTTTATCTGCGTCGCAAGTGCGCTGTTCCAATGATGGTGTCGGTACCATTAAAACATTCACTGTGCTTTAAGTGAGGACGCGTGTCCCTATAGATTTATTTTCCCGCCGTCCTATAAATTTGTTGAGACTTAAGCTTTCAAAAACCAACACTCCCCTAATGCTTTAGACTCATTATGCCAACGCAGTTGCAATGTCGAACTAGCGAAGCATCGCAGCATAGCAACGTAGCAATTTTAGCAAGTCACATAGTCCCACTACATTCCTGCTGTCGGACTAGCGCAGCATGGCAGTATAGGAGTGTAGCAACTCAGCTATTTGAAACTCTGAGACCTCCATAAGTCCTCAGAGTAGACAGCTTCCAAGAAGCCTCTAGGATAATTCTGACCCCTTTGTGTTCCAGCAAAAATAACTGCCACCCTGGCAGACAAATACCCTGACCAACTGCACCCCTGTGAAGACAAGACTCCCCTGAGTCGGTAGCAAAAAGAATCTCTGAATTTGCTCCCCTGAGCAGTAAGTTATGGAGGGTCAAAGTTGACCTTTTGTACAGAAGCTCTCTGGGAGAGAGGGTCCTATCTTCTAATTTTTCTAAGTCCTATCTCTCTCACAGACTCTATCTACTGATGTACGGAACCAATCAGAATTGAGTTCCGTACGTAAAAGTACAGCCGCCGGTGTACTTTATGTACGGACATTGTACGACATGGCCAAAATGTCGACACATGTCAAATCCGAATTCGGTGCCGTAATCTCCGGAGATTCCACAATCCAACGGAATTTCGCCACGCGTCATCCGATGTGGCGATGGCCACAAACCGCCGAAATCTTCCTCCGCGATCTCGGCGCTAATCCCGGCCGTCCGATTAAATTCAGATTTAATCGTGGCCGTAATAAATACATGCGCGGTATTTATTTCACTTCCGAAACAAATGCGCGGTATTGATTCGTAATCCGTATCGTTATCCGTACCGGATCTATGTATCCCGTAATCCGTAACAGTTAAATGAATTTATCGTACGTGTACACATTTAAATAATTATCGAACTATATAGTACCTAACACTAATCCTAGACTTAACGGCTAAGGCTACCGGCTACTTCCCAATGCCGGCCGGTAGGTACAGTGATCAAATCCCGCTGCCGGCACATATCTTTTAGATAAATAAATAAACCCTAGAATAAAATTCCCGTAAACCTTAGGATAGCCAAGGTAGCCATGGCTCTAGCTTCCTCTCCAATGTCTCAGTGACTGCGACAAGTTTGAGAGTTGGAGAGAGAAGTTAGAGGTAGACTGCCTCGGCTTCTTTCTATTTCTATTTAGACCTAGAAAATACTAATAAATCCATTAGTTTCTACACTCCCCTTATTTTCTAGTCAATCTTTAATTTCAGACCACACTTCTCCCTGCAAAAAATTAGCTTAGGGGAAGGCACAGGTTTGGTCATCATATCTGCTACCATCTCACTATCTGGTCTGTACTCTAAACTGATTATTTTGTTTTCTACTTTCTCTCTAACAAAGCTGAGTCTGATGTCCATGTGTTTGGCTTTAAAATGGTGTTTAGGATTGGCAGAAATAGCGATTGCTGCCTGATTATCACAAAATATTTTCTGCACACCACTCTTAAGGTGACCAAGCTCACCAAGCAAAGACTTGACCCACATCAATTCTTTTACAGCAGAGCAAGAGGCCATATACTCAGCCTCCATGGTGGACTGAGCAATAACCTTTTGCTGTTTGCTACTCCAACAGCAAGCCCCATCACCCACATATAATACATATCCAGAAGTACATCTCCTCATCGGAGCATCACCATAACTGGCATCACTCCAAGTAGTGATGTCAGTATTCTCCCCACCCAAATGCAACCATAGATCTCTAGTTCCTACCAAATATCTAAGGACTCTCTTAGCTGCCTCCCAGTCCTTCTTAGTGGGAGCATTTAGACTTCTACTCAGCACTCCTACAGCTGCAGCTAAATCCGGCCGGGTACAATTCATAAAATAGATTAGACTTCCCACTACTTGCCTGTAAGGAATAGTCTGCATGAACTTCTGTTCATCAGGAGATAATTCCTCGTCTAAGACTATGACTCCTTCTTCCTCACTCCCCTCACTTCCCTTTTTCAACTCCATTGGAGTTGTACAACTATTAGCTTTATCCATTTGAAATTTTTCAAGCATGTTCCCTATTGCTTCCTTTTGAGTCAGTTTTATAATTTTCCTTTTCCGGTCTCTCTCTACTTGAATTCCCAAAATATATCTTGCTTCTCCCATATCCTTCATTTCAAATCTCCCCTTAAGATCGGTTTTCAGTTTGTTAATTTTTTCCATTGATTTACTTAATACAAGCAAATCATCAACATAAATTGCAATAAATATCAAACCTTCCTCATCTTCAAAAACATAGATTGAGTGATCTGAGCTGATCCGAATATATCCCAGACCGGTAAGAAACTCATCAAGCTTCTTATTCCATTGTCGAGGTGCCTGTTTCAAACCATAAAGAGATTTAATCAGCCGGCATACCTTACTCTCCTCTCCTTCCTCCACAAAACCTTCGGGTTGTCGCATGAAGATCTCCTCTTCCAATTCTCCATGCAGAAAGGCTGTCTTGATGTCCATCTGATGCACTTCCATGTCTTCCGCCGCTGCTAAACTGAGAAGTATGCGGACGGAGGGAAATCTGACCACCGGGGCAAAGGTTTCCTCGTAGTCAATTCCTTCCTTTTGTGTAAATCCCTTTGCCACTAATCTGGCCTTGTAGCGTTCGATTGTGTTATCTGGGTTCAGTTTTAATTTGAAGACCCACTTACAACCGATTGGTTTTCGGTTAGGTGGACAGTCCACCAGCTCCCAAGTATCGGCTGCCATGATTGAAGCCATCTCCTCATTGATGGCTGTCTTCCACCGGTTTTTTTCTGGACAAGTCATCGCCTCTCTATAAGATTGAGGTTCATCTTGATGAGATAGTTTAGTTACCTTGTTATTAACCTGTTTTTCTTGCAGTCTTTTGCTACTTCTCCTCCCCCCCTCAAAATCTGATGCCGGAATAGATGGTTCTCGTGGATTCTTTCGAACAAACTCAGCTTCTCCCCTATCCCTTGATTCCGAATCAATTTCCACCACGTCTTCCGCTTCGAGTAGAGTTGTCACTGGAGTTTCCACAGCCGAGTCCTTTTCGGTCTGATTTGTTCCTGCAAGAATGTCATCTTCTCTAAAACCTGGATAGTTAGGAAGCTCAAAGTCATCGGAATTTTCTGACTCAAATCTGATTTTTACTGACTTTGTATATTTGAAGGGATCCACAGACTTTCCTTCATCCATAACTACTAGATGTTTTACTAAGATTATATCTTCCCCTTTTAAGTCATAAACTCTATATCCTTTAACATCTTCATCATATCCTAATAAGTATCCCGGTTTTCCTTTAGGATCTAGCTTCCAATTGGACCGATCAGTATCTAGACTGAATACTTGACTGCCGAAAACCTTTAAGTGAGATATGTCTGGTTTCCGGCCTGTCCATCTCTCATAAGGTGTTTGATCTTTTATAGCTGAAGTAAGAACTCTATTCTTGAGGTAATTAGCACAGTTCATTGCTTCTGCCCAAAACCTTTTTCCTATCTTTTTATCTGACAACATACTTCTAGCACTATCACTTAGTGTTCTATTTAACCTTTCAGCTACCCCATTCTGTTCCGGATTTTCTGGAACTGTCTTTTGGTGTTGAACCCCATCTTCCCTCAGAAAATCCTCAAACTAGTTAGAAGTATACTCTCCACCATTGTCACTCCTTACTCTCTTGATTGGAGTTTCATGGAGTTTTTCGCTCCATGCTTTATATTGTCTAAAACAATCCTCAGCTTCTGACTTGTTTTTCAAAAAATATACCCGGGAATACCGAGACCAATCATCAGTTATAGTCATCATAAATCTCTTCCCCCCCGGTGAGGGCACTCTAGCCGGTCCCCAAATATCTGTGTGTACTAGATCTAGAAGTTTTTCTCCCTTATAGGTGGCTGTTTTAGGAAAGGGTAATCTGTGTGCTTTACCTTGAGCACATCCACTACAATCACTTATATCATCACTCTCACTGAACTGAATCCCATCCACCACTCCCATCTTTTTCATCTCTCTTAACTTATCTAGATTCACATGCCCAAGCCTCTTATGCCACATCATAATATCATGAACACCAGCATAGTAAAGTTTCTTCTTTTCATTACTTAAGATCAGCCTAAACATCCCATGGCTACCTTTCTCAGCAATGAAATAGACATCATCCTCAAAACTAGCAGTAAAGACTCCTTCCCTAGTGCTAGTAAAAAAACCCTTATCATCTAATACTGATGTAGAGATAAGATTTTTGTTCAGCTCCGGAATAAACAATACATCGGAGAATGTTAATATGGATGTCTTTCCTTTTACTAACACTTTTAGATCTACCGATCCTACAAGAGTAGTGGTGACTATCCTCCCATCCCCGTACTCTATCTCTACGGTGGGAATCTTTCTTATCTTAGTGAACAGGTGTCTATCCTTACACATGTGCATGGAGGCACCTGAATCTACAATCCAGCCTGCTTCACCTTTCAATCCACCGTAAGCACATTTCTGCCTCCGTGGAATTTCGACCTCATTTTTCGCCTCCAACTCCTCATCCAAAAGGAGCTCATCGTCCTCGTCCTCGGATTCAGCCTCAAGTACCTGTGTGACAAGGGCCTTTTTCTTTCCTCTCGGGGTACCACCGGTCTGCCCCTCCTTTAACCGAAGCTCGGTTAGCTTTGTGCACTCTGCCATATAGTGCCCCGGTTTCTTACAAAAATGACATAGACCTTTGGGAGCCCTTGGTTCGAACTCATCTGCTTGTTTTTTCTGCTCCCTACCCCCATAGTTTCCGACCGGTTTTCGGGAATCCCTGTTCCTCCAATCAGTCGCTGTTGCCAAGGCTTGGCCACTCTTTCCTCCCCTTCGGATCTCAATTGTATTTTCTTGAACCAGGATCATCCCTACCACTGAGTTCCATATCCACCTTGAGTCAGGCAAGTCCTGCACACGGTAAACTATGTTCACGAACTCATCAGGTAACTTCATCAGTAAACAGTTAACCTTTTCTTTTTCACTAAAGGCTTTTCCCGCACTCTCTAGCTCCATGAAGAGTGTAGCAAGCTCATTGCAAAAATCCAACATATTTCCCCCTTTGTATACATACTCCTTAACTTTCTGATCAGCCAACTGTTGTTGCTGAATCGTACCACTTCGGTACATCTCTATGAGAGCCATCCAAAGATCGGATGCCCTTTCTACCTGCAAATGAGGACATGCAAGTCCTTGAGTGAGATGGCGTAGGATGAAGTGCTTTGCCGCCATATTGTTGAAGTCCCAGGTTTCAGTATCATTCTCCTCATTCCTCGGAATAGGTGACATGAATGTGGAACCAGTTGCTATTGGTGTGGTCGTCTCCTTCTCCTTTCCTTTGTCCACCACCTCTCCTTCCTTTGTTTCCTCCGTTGAAGGTGGGTCCTCTTTCCTGGTGAATCTGGTTCCTCCAAACCCTGGAGGAATTCCAAGACTTGATGGACGCCCCAACCGTCCACTCACTATCCCCCAAAACCTTTTTTCGCATAGAGCTCCTATCATAATACTTTCCCAGTATATGAAGCCAGTTCCATTAAAGATTGGTACCCTAGAGTGTGGGCCCATAACCTGAAACTCTGAGACCTCCATAAGTCCTCAGAGTAGACAGCTTCCAAGAAGCCTCTAGGATAATTCTGACCCCTCTGTGTTCCAGCAAAAATAACTGCCACCCTGGCAGACAAATACCCTGACCAACTGCACCCCTGTGAAGACAAGACTCCCCTGAGTCGGTAGCAAAAAGAATCTCTGAATTTGCTCCCCTGAGCAGTAAGTTATGGAGGGTCAAAGTTGACCTTTTGTACAGAAGCTCTCTGGGAGAGAGGGTCCTATCTTCTAATTTTTCTAAGTCCTATCTCTCTCACAGACTCTATCTACTGATGTACGGAACCAATCAGAATTGAGTTCCGTACGTAAAAGTACAGCCGCCGGTGTACTTTATGTACGGACATTGTACGACATGGCCAAAATGTCGACACATGTCAAATCCGAATTCGGTGCCGTAATCTCCGGAGATTCCACAATCCAACGGAATTTCGCCACGCGTCATCCGATGTGGCGATGGCCACAAACCGCCGAAATCTTCCTCCGCGATCTCGGCGCTAATCCCGGCCGTCCGATTAAATTCAGATTTAATCGTGGCCGTAATAAATACATGCGCGGTATTTATTTCACTTCCGAAACAAATGCGCGGTATTGATTCGTAATCCGTATCGTTATCCGTACCGGATCTATGTATCCCGTAATCCGTAACAGTTAAATGAATTTATCGTATGTGTACACATTTAAATAATTATCGAACTATATAGTACCTAACACTAATCCTAGACTTAACGGCTAAGGCTACCGGCTACTTCCCAATGCCGGCCGGTAGGTACAGTGATCAAATCCCGCTGCCGGCACATATCTTTTAGATAAATAAATAAACCCTAGAATAAAATTCCCGTAAACCTTAGGATAGCCAAGGTAGCCATGGCTCTAGCTTCCTCTCCAATGTCTCAGTGACTGCGACAAGTTTGAGAGTTGGAGAGAGAAGTTAGAGGTAGACTGCCTCGGCTTCTTTCTATTTCTATTTAGACCTAGAAAATACTAATAAATCCATTAGTTTCTACACTATTCACTTAATACTACTGCATCCCTACAATACTTCAATTTAGGAGCAGGAAGAGCTTTAGTGAGCATGTCTGCTATCATTTTAGCATCTGGTAAATAACATAATTTAATCACTTTAGAGAACACTTTTTCTCTTACAAAGAGTAATCTTAAATCCATGAGCTTGCTTTTGAAGTGGTGACTTGGGTTAGAGGTAATGGTAATGGCAGCTTGGTTATCACACCAGATCACCTGTGGACCAACATGCATGTATCGTTGCTCTTGCAACGTGGATTTCACCCATAAGTGTTCTTTGAGGGCCGAGCTTGCTGCCATATATTTTGACTCTATTGTTGATTGTGCCGTGACCTTCTGGAGTTTGCTGCCCTAACAGCAAGTCCCGTTCCCAATTTGCAGAACAAATCTCGTGGTGGATTTTCGGCTTGGCATGTCGCCATAGCTCGCATCACTCCATGTTTGCAGCTTCACTTCTCCTCCACCTAGTGTGAGTTTGAAGTCTTTATTTCTTGCCAAGTATCTTAAAACTCTTTTTGCTGCATCACGGTCAGATTTCTTCGGATTCTCTAGATTTTTGCTCAGTACCCCAACTGCTGCATCGATGTCCGGACGGGTACAGTTCATGAAATATATTAGACTTCCCACTATCTATCTGTAAGGTATTAGAGCCATAGGATCATCCTCCCCTGGCTCAAAAGTTTCACTGACAATAACACCCGGTTCTGTTTCTTCCCCTTCTAACTTATGCCGAAACTCCATTGGTGTTACACATCTTTTTGCCCCCATGCATTCCATATTCATCTAACATGTTCCCTATAGCTTCCTTTTGAGTCAATTTTATTAATTTGTTTTTCCTGTCCCTCTCTACCTGGATGCCCAAAATTTATTTTGCCTCACCAAGGTATTTCATCTCGAATCGTGAGTTTAAAGCAATTTTAATTTTGTTGATTTTTGCCATTGATTTGCTAACTGGTAGTAAATCATCTACATACACCGCTATGTACACAATTC
Organism: Zygnema cylindricum; assembly: GCA_037447655.1. Classification (NCBI taxonomy): domain Eukaryota; kingdom Viridiplantae; phylum Streptophyta; class Zygnematophyceae; order Zygnematales; family Zygnemataceae; genus Zygnema; species Zygnema cylindricum. The sequence goes on along the minus strand of JBBHKE010000176.1, from coordinate 634,232 downwards.
CATTCTCACATTTTAAAACATAGACTGAGTGATTAGAGCTTATCTTTCTAAATCCTAGACTAGTTAAGAATTCATCAAGTTTTAAATTCCATTACCTTGGGGCCTGTTTAAGGCCATACGAAGATTTTAGCAGTTTGCATACTAAGTGTTATTTTCCTGGTTCTGCATACATTTCAGGCTGCTACATTTAAATGGTATCTTCTAGTTCTCCATGCAAAAATACCATCTTTACATCCATTTGATGTATTTCCATATCATCTATAGCAGCTAGAGATAGCAAAATCCTTACTGTTGGAAATCTTACAACCGGAGAAAAAGTTTTTTCAAAATCAATTCCTTCCTTTTGATTATATCCCTTTGCAACAAGTCTAGCCTTATATCGTTCAATGGTATTATCTCGATTTAACTTCACCTTGAATATCGATTTGCTACGAATCTCTTTTCGATCCGGAGGAAGGTCTTGAAGCTGCCATGTCTGAGCCTCCATGATCGACTTCATTTCATCGTTTGCCGCCTCAATCCTGTGATTCCACTCCGGTGATGAGAAGGCTTCCCGGATGGATAGAGGCTCCCCTGAGGTTGCCGAGTAGACAAAGTGAGAGCTTGTTTGGAGGCGGCTATTGGATCTTCTTCCTCGGAAATTGTGAGGCTAAAATTGTCAGATCCCTTGCGCTACGCTTGTTGCGCTGGTTGCGATCTGTTGGCAATGACTGTTGGTTTGTTTCCCAGTCGTTGCGCTGGTTGCTATCTGTAGATAGTGACTGCTCTCTGTTTGTTGCGAAGCTCGATTATGTTCCGAATCTTGTGTTTATATTGGTGAATGTTGCATCGGTGGAACAATATTTTGAATGCAATCTAAAAAGACATAATTCTGTACTTTGTGCTGCCTTTGCTGCTCTGTCATGTTAAATAAGTCTATCGAGTCTAGTTCATCTTTGACAACTATGTTTCTTGCTAAGATTATTTTCTGCCTCTCAAATACAAAGACTCTATAGCTTTTAGAATGATCATCATACCCTAACAAAATGCCCGGCAACCCCTTAGGTTCCTGTTTCCATTTATCTGTAGACGTATCCAAAATAAAGCATTTACATCAAAAAACTTTGAAATTACTGACATCCGGTTTTCTACCCGTCCATATTTTGTAAGGAGATGTTGCTATTGATTTTGAACCTATCCTATTTTTGATATAAACTGCACAGTTTAACGCTTTAGCCCAGAATTTCGGATCCATGTTCTTATCCGCAAGCATGGACCTAGAGCTTTCTGTGATTGTTCTATTTAGTCTTTCCGAACCCCATTTTGTTCCGGAGAGTATGGAAGAGTTAGTCTGTGAGTTATACCTTCCTTGAGTAAGAAGTTTTCAAACTCTTTTGACGTGTATTCCCCGCCATTGTCCGATTTGAGCTCCAAAATCGGCAAACCGTGTAGTTTCTCCGCCCACGTTTTGTAGTGTTGAAAAAGAGTGAAGACTTCACTCTTAGCCTTCATAAAGTAGACCTTAGTAAACCTAGAAAAATCATCTGTAAATGTAACCATATATTTCATCCCACCGCACATGGTACCTTTGCAGGGTTGAAAACATCAGAATGAATAAGCTACAAAAGTTTAGTAGATTTATACTTGAAATTCTGTGTTTTCTATTGACCTACAGAATGAGCAGCCTATGTAAAGCCTCTAGGATAATATTTTCCCCTTCTACTTTCCCGCTGAATAAGTGCCGCCCAGGCACACAAATATTCTGACCACTCTCACCCTTGTGAGGACAAGACTCCCTTGAGTCAAATGCAAAAAGAATCACTGAATTCGCTCACCCGAGCAGTAAGTTATGGCTGGTCAAAGATGACCTTTATAGTTACAAGCTCTCTTAGAGAGAGAGGTACCTAAGTATTACTAAGTCTCGATCTGCCTACTCATGATTACCTACTACAAAACCCTAGTCCAATAGGAACACTATAAAGTACAAGAAGGTACAATGGGCGATGTACTTATTGTACGACCATTGTACGACAAGGTCTACAAGGTGACACCTGTCATATCGGAAGCCATGGTTCCTCCTCCCATCTTCTCCGGTATCAAATAATGTGGCGCTACGTGGCACCGCGTGACGCTATCTCCGTATGCCGCCAAAAAATTCACTTCGCGTGGCGGCTATAATGCCGGCCGTCCAATCAAAACATGTTTTACACGGTTCAGATTCGCGTACATGTAGAAATTGCTCCTTTTGGTTAGTCTGCTGTTAATTAGCTGTTACGTTAATGTTTATATATTTATGAAACCCAACACGAGTATTGTTTCGTAACGCCTTAATGGTTAAGGCGTTAGGCTATAGAGAATGTAGAGGTCACAGGTTCAAATCTAGACTTAGGCATCATTTTAGTAAAATACCCTTAATTGCAAAAACTGCCACTTTCTAAATATGGCGGCAGCCATGGCGCGCCTTTGATCCTCACTCTCTTTCTTTAAAACAAAAATAAAATAGGGAAGTGAACTATTAATTACCTCTTTTCAACACTCCCCTTAATTCCTAGTCACTTTTCAATTTTAATCCACAGTTTTCTGTGCAATAAATCAACTTAGGGGAAGGCACTGCTTTTGTCATCATGTGTGCAATTATTTCTCTATCAGTTTTATGAACCAGTTTAATAATTTTATTTTCTACCTTCTCTCTGAACAAGCTTAGTCTAATATCCATATGCTTAGCTGTGAAGTGATGTTTTGGATTAGCTGCAATAGAGATAGCAGCTTGATTATCACAAAAAACATTTTGAGTTCCAGACTTGATGAACCCAAGTTCTTCAAGAAGAGATTTAAAGCACATTAATTCTTTGGTGGCAGCACAAGAAGCCATGTATTCAGCCTCCATAGTGGACTGAGCAACTTCTTTTTGTTGCTTGCTACTCCAACAACATGCACCGGATCCAATTTGCAACACATATCCAGTCGTACACCTCCTTAAACGCACATCTCCATAACTGGCATCATTTTAAGTGGTGATGTCAGTGTGCTCCCCTCCCAAATGCAACCATAATTCCCTTGTCCCCACCAGATACCTCATCACCCTTTTGGCAGCCTCCCAATCTCTCTTTCTTGGTTCATTTAGATTTCTACTAAGGACACCTACAACTCCAGCTATATCCGGACGGGTATAGTTCATAAAATAAATTAAACTGCCTACAATCTGCCGATAAGGGATATTTTCCATAAATTTCCTTTCTATCTCATCCATCTCATCATTAATGATCAATATTCCTCTCTCTTCACTCCCCTCACTCACTTTCTTCAAATCCATGGGAGTAGTACATCCGTTTGCTTTCTCCATTTGAAATTTTTCTAGCATATTACGAATTGCTTCTTTTTGAGTGAGTTTTTTAATTCTATTCCCTCTATCTCTCTCCATCTGAATTCCCAAAATGTACTTTGCTTCACCAAGATCTTTTATGTCAAAACTGCTTCTAAGATCCCGTTTTAGTTTGTTAATTTTATCTAAGGACTTGCTTAAGACCAACAAATCATCCACATAAATAGCAATAAATATCACTCCATTATCATCCTCAAATAAATATATAGAGTGATCTGAACTAATTCTGATATACCCCAAACCGGTCAAAAATTCGTCGAGCTTTATATTCCACTGTCGCGGGGCTTGCTTAAGCCCATAGAGTGACTTTATGAGTTTGCAAACTTTGTTTTCTTCCCCACTTTCCACGAATCCTTCTGGTTGCCTCATATAAATTTCTTTTTCCAACTCTCGGTGCAAAAAGGCAATTTTAATATCCATCTGGTGGATTTCCACATCCTACGCTGCGGCTATATTTAAAAGGATTCTAATAGAAGGAAACCTGACTACAGGTGCAAAGGTTTCTACGTAGTCTATCCCCTCTTTCTGAGTATAACCTTTTGCATTTTACCTAGCTTTGTACCTCTCAATGGTATTATCCGGGTTTAATTTAAGTTTAAACACCCACTTACATCCAATCGGTTTTCGGTCCGGTGGACAATCTACCAACTCCCATGTATTGGCTTCCATGATAGAGGCCATTTCTTCATTTAAAGCTGTGATCCACTGGCTACTTTCTGGAGTGTTTATGGCCTCTAAGTATGTTTGAGGTTCATCTGGGTGAGACATCTTTGTGAGTTGGTTATTTACTTGTCTTTCTTGAAGTCGTTTACTACTTCTTCTTCCCCCTTCAAAATCGGACGCCTGTATGGAAGGCATCCTTGGGTTTCGTTTTGGGAGATATTCAGCTCCCCTATCTTCCAATTCCGGTGTCTCATCAAGTTCCTCATCGGTTTCCACTTCGTATTGTGGCGTTGCCTCGGGTGTTGTCCTTTCCTCCTTCTCCTTTGGTAGATCTGCAGATTTTTCTTTTTCTCCCTCTTCCTTCTCTTCATTTTCAAAGTGAAAGTCAAAAAACTGATCCGTTTCAAATCTGATTTTGACTTCCCTATTATATTTGAATGGATCAATGGACTTCTCTTCATTCATCACCACTATGTGTTTTACCAAAATTATATCTCTCTTTTTCAAGTCATACACTTGGTATCCTTTTGTGCTCTCATCATATCCTACAAGATATCCTGGCTTCCCTCTCCCCTCTAACTTCCATTTAGTCTTATCGGAATCCAAACTATAGACTTGACTTCCGAACACTCTCAAACTAGACAAATCAGGCTTTCTTCCTGTCCACCTCTCATACGGAGTTTCCTCTTTATTTGCTGAAGTTAGGACTCTATTTTTGATGAAATTAACATAGTTCATAGACTCCGCCCAAAACTGCAACCCTATCCTCTTATCAGTTAACATACTTTTGGACATATCTCCTAAAGTTTTATTCACTCTTTCTGCTACTCCATTTTGTTCCGGATTATAGGGAACAATTTTCTCATGATGAATTCCTTCTTCTTTAAGATATTCTTCAAATTCCCTTGAGGTGTATTCTTTCCCATTATCACTTCTTATCTCTTTTATTGAGGCTTCGTGTAGTTTTTCACTCCATACTATATACTCTTTGAAACATCTTAATACCTCTTACTTATGTCTGAGAAAGTATACCTTCGTGTATCTAGACCAATCATCTGTGACGGTTAACATCCATCTCTTCCGGCCATGTGAAGCATACCTAGCTGGTCCCCAAACATCAGTGTGAACTAGATCTAATACTTTCTCTCTCCTAAATGTGGTTGCCGTTGGAAATGGAAGTCTCTGAATCTTCCCTTAGGCACATCCACTACAATCATCAAAGGTCTCATCATCCTCAAAAGTAATACCCTCCACTATTCCTTTTTTTTTAATTTTCTTTAATCTATCTAGATGCACATGCCCCAACCTTTTATGCCAAAGCATCATCTCACTTGCACACGAGTAGAGAACACTCTTTTCATTGCAAAGAACAATTCTGAACATTCATTGACTGCCCTTCTCAACTATGAAATAAACCTCATTATCAAAGCTTGCTGTGAAGATTCCTTTCCTAGTTCCTGTTTCAAACTCCTTTTCATCTAGGACAGTTGTTGAGACTAGGTTCTTGCTAAGTTGAGGAATGTAAAGAGCGTTTGAGAGTGTTACAATTGAGGCCTTTCCATCAACTAGAACCTTCAAGTCAACAGTTCCAACAAGACTTGTGGTTTCTACTCTACCATCTCCGTACTCTATCTCAACTGTTGGGATCTTTCTCAGTTTAGTGAACCACCGCTTATCTTTGCACAAATGCATTGAAGCCCTTGAGTCTATGATCCAGCCATCCTCGGGTGGATCCCTCTTACCTCCAAAAGCACACTTTTGTCTCCGTGGAATGTCGACATGCTTTTCAATGTTTTTTCGGATTAAGAAGAAGCTCCTCAAGCTCCTCTTCTGGTTCAGTTTTTCCTTCCACTTCTTCATCATGAACTTGAGTCACGAAAGCCTTTTTCTTTCCTCCATCCCTTGAGGTTCTTTGACCATCTTTCAGTCGAAGATCTGCAAGTTTGACACAATCTGCCATATAGTATCCCGGTTTCCTGTAGAAGTGACATAACCCTCCTCGAGAAGTGTCTCTCCCTGTCTATCAAATCTGCCACCTCCTTGTCCTCTTCCACCAAAGTTTCGATAAAGATCTTTCCCTCTCTCCTCATCACGCTTCCTCCAATCAGCTCCTGTAGACAATCCCTCTCCTAAGCTCTATGGTGTTTTCTTTCACTAAAATCATTCCCACTGTGTCATCCTAATTCCAATTGCTATCTCCCATGTCCTGCAATCGGTTAATGATATTCTCATACTCTTCAGGTAGTTTCATCATTAATGTGTTCCCTCTTTGTCTCTCGGACCATGAGTTACCTGCACTCTCTAACTCTCCAAATAATGCTCCTAAATCATTGCAATAATTATTCATACTTCCTACTTTATAAGTATAACTGCAATCTTATTTTCGGCCAACTGTTGTTGCTGCAATGATCCACTCTTATATTTGTTAACTAGTGATATCCAAATCTGAGATGAAGATTTGACATGCATAAGGGGAATGGCAATGCTCTTTGCTACACTTTAAAGAATTAAGAGCTTAGCAACCTTGTCTTTGTAGTTCCACTTTTCATACTCCGATCTTTCGATCTGAACCCTTGTCGCCGTTTTTGGTGGTGGTGCTGCTGGTATCGTCTTCGGCAATGGTGTCACTTGAGTTGCAACTCCTCCCTTTTCTCCTTCCATGACAATCTCCTCTCGTTCCTCATCTTCATCCTCGGTGATGGTGGCAGATGTTCTACCAACTGTAGAGGCGGAGGTGCCAGAAAAACGTGTCCCTCCAAACCCAAGTGGAGGTGGGCATCGAATTTGTCCAGACACTATGCCCCATAGATGCTTCTAAAATAGTTCTCCCTCCATCATCATTTCCCAATAAAGAAAGTCTGATCCATCAAATATGGACACCCTAGAGGGTGGGCCCATAACCTGAAATTCTGTGGTCTCCATTGACCCACAGAATGAGCAGCCTATGTAAAGTCTCTAGGATAATATTTGCCCCTTCTACTTTCCCGCTGAATAAGCGCCACCCAGGCACATAAATATTCTGACCACTCTCACCTTTGTGAGGACAAGACTCCATTGAGTCAAACGCAAAAAGAATCACTGAATTTGCTCACCCGAGCAGTAAGTTATGGCTGGTCAAAGATGACCTTTATAGTTACAAGCTCTCTTAGAGAGAGAGGTACCTAAATATTACTAAGTCTCGGTCTGCCTACTCACGACTACCTACTACTAAGCCCTAGTCCAATAGGAACACTATAAAGTACAAGAAGGTACAATGGGCGATGTACTTATTGTACGACCATTGTACGACAAGGTCTACAAGGTGACACCTGTCATATCGGTAGCCATGGTTCCTCCTCCCATCTTCTCCGGTATCAAATAATGTGGCGCTACGTGGCACCGCGTGACGCTATCTCCGTATGCCGCCAAAAAACTCACTTCGCGTGGCGGCTATAATGTCGGCCGTCCGATCAAAACATATTTTACACGGTTCAGATTCGCTTACATGCAGAAATTGCTCCTTTTGGTTAGTCTGCTGTTAATTAGCTGTTACGTTAATGTTTATATATTTATGAAACCCATCACGTGTATCGTTTCGTAACGCCTTAATGGTTAAGGCGTTAGGCTATAGAGAATCTAGAGGTCACAGGTTCAAATCTAGACTTAGGCATCATTTTAGTAAAATACCCTTAACTGCAAAAACTGCCACTTTCTAAATATGGCGGTAGCCATGGCGCGCCTTTGATCCTCACTCTCTTTCTTTAAAACAAAACTAAAATAGGGAAGTCAACTATTAATTACCTCTTTTCAACAATGGTCTAACTCTTGAGGAAATGGTAATCTATGTATTTTTCCTAGTGCACAACCATCATACGTTTTAGGTGTCTGATTTGACAAAGTGACTCGTTCTATTTTGACAGCATTGAACATCTTTTTCAAATTGTTATAGTTCACATGGCCTAATCCTTTATGCCAAAGCTCATCTGAGGGTAATACACCGGAACACAAAACATCATTTTCTTTATTATTGGGCATATCCATTTGATACAATTTGTTGGAATCTCTGGTTCCCGTAACTGCAATTTTTCCATTTTTGCTAATAACCTGGCTGCCATGTTTCAGATTGACCTCAAACCCTTTACTTTCTACCAAAGATGTTGAAAACAAATATATCTTAAAATCTGGTACATAGAGAACATTATGAAGAGTTCTTTCAACTGCCTTTCCTTCTACATCAACTAGCAAGGAGACATCACCTACAGCTCGTGTTTGCACACTCATTCCACATGCATAGTAGATATTTTTCTCTACTGTTGATTTCTGATTGTTGAAAACTTCCTTGTTCCAGCACATGTGGGCCGACGCTCCCGTGTCCATTATCTATCCATTGTCTTTTGCTCCCTCCATTGCTGTCGCCATAGCAAAAATATCTTCATCCTCGGTGTCAGGGAGTGAAAGAGACTCATTTGATAAGATGACGATGCCGAGAAAAGTGCATTTCCTTGTTGTGATGATCCCGTGAAGCCTTGATGAAATTGGCTCTACTGCCATCCACGCCAGTACATACATGTTTCATTAGCTTTCTGAAGCTTAGGACAGAATTTGTATCCATGACCTTTTTCATTACAATAAAAACATGCATTTAAACAATGTCTATTTCCTCTTTGATTAAACTGTCTAAACTGATTTTGATTTTGATTAAACTGATTTCTCTGCTGATTAAATTGAGTTTTTTTGTCAAATTCTGTGCAAAATGCCTCAGCTTGTTTTTCACCATTAAGAATTTTAGAGTCAGCTTCCTCTTCAAATAACAAATTAATAGTTAAATGTAGCAACCAGCTAGCTTTATCTTTCTGTTTCAGCCTATTAGACTCTACTTTCATAGTAGTTGGAAGACCTCTCATTAGCAAAGCAGCCTGCTAAAAATGTGGAAAAGATCCACCTGCACAAGCATGAGAATCTATTAGAACTCAAAATTTGTTGCAATATTCTGCTATATTGCCACTCGTGTATTTGTAGTCCCAAATTTTTCCGGCCAAAAATAGTTCTTACTCGACATTAGCCTTTTCAAAATCATATTTGAGAGATTTCCAGATATCGATCACCTTTTTCATTTTTATCCGTGACATAGCCAATTCTTATGAGATGCAGAATTTCAAAAGTGAGCGAGCCTGCGAATTTTTCTTTGACCAAGACGGATCCGTTTCCGACAATGAACCATCCAAATATCGAAAAGGTTAACATTTTCGAAGTGTGTCTCCACCATATCAACCCAATAAACATATTTTTCCCCCAAAATGATAGGAATTCTTAATGAGAAGCCCATAACGTGTTGTTCCACGACCACTGGAGCAAGTGGAGCTGCAGCAGTGTAGTAGAATTAGACATAATTCAACACAGAAGCTTACCAAGAATCCTATCAAAAAGTTGCTTTCTACAGCTCAATTGAGTTGCCACAATGGTCCAAAAACTGCTTTGAACTATACCAGAGTATAGTGTATCACAAAGTCTAACAACTCCCAAAGTTTTAGCACAATTGATCCAACATACACCAAGATATGCAACTCAAAAGTTTCCCAAAAACATTTTGCTGATTACACAGTTTGGAAGTCTGGATACAATATACATTCTAAGTCCTAACTCTTGTACTCTTAGTGAGTATCTACTTTTAGTTGTCCTATTACATAGTGATGTACCGCCGATACAGGTGTTCCTAAGAGATATGTCAAAACATAAAACTACCACTAAGATCTAATTACTCCTAATCACGCTAAAACTAATTTACGACTGTACAACTAATATTATTGAGAATTCGTACTAAGTGTTTGTATAAATACTCGCTGCCGGCTAGTTACGTTTGTCCGGATGTGTCCACTCAATTGCTGTAAAGTTATTTGTCGATAAGTCATCTTCGAATCTCGTTGATTGAATCGATCGTGTTCAACAGTAGCAACGTAGTCTTGTTCTAGATAACATTTGACTATTTGCAGCTTCGCAGCAGCTGCGTTGTCTCATACCAAAAATAGCCGCAGCTGCGTTTGTCTTGTTGCGTCGCAAGCTGCGTTCGTCCGTACGAACCAAATCAAGAATGAACCACAGCTGCGCTTGTTTTATCTACGTCGCAGCTGCGCTGTTCCAATGATGGTTTCGGTACCATTAAAACATTCACTATGCTTCAAGTGGCGACGCGTGTCCCTAAACATTTATTTTCCCGCCGTCTTATAAATTTGTTGAGACTTAAGCTTTCAAAAACCAACACTTTGGACCTGTAGTTTCATGTCCTGTGTGAAGGTAGCAGTCAGAGGGTTGCAGGCGCCGCAGCCAAGTCAGCCTCCGCTTCTAATACGCCAGCATCAAGGGCTGGATCCAATCTATTGATGCTAGGAGCGATCAAAAGAGGTTGACGCTCATTGTAATCTGCCAACGCCCCTCCAGAAAGGTTGTTGATCATCATAGGAAAGACGGTTGTTTCGAAGTCATCCAGAATGGCTCCTCCCTTGTATTTGTTGATCTTGGATTGTGTGAATAACTTCCTCAACATTTCGAAATCCGAAAATGTGATCCCCGAGCTATCTCCAGTAAGGATCCAGATAACCCCCATTTCTTTTTATTCCTTTTCATAATTGGTGAAATGGGAAGAAAAAGGCCCTGTGGGACTGACAAACTAAGTACGCGAGTTGACTCTTATGTCCTCTTCCTCGAGAACGGAACTGTATCCTCCTCTGGTTCAAGGTGCTGCCCTGAAAGGTGTGGATCCCCCTCCCACTAAGGAAGTACCAGCCCGTGAAAATATTGTTGGTGGAAGGATGTTGACTGGATCTGTCCAAGCCACTCTCTACACCAACACTTTGTTCACCTTCAACTCATGGAGGTCGTGATGGGCAAGGAGTTCCTACCAACCTGGGCGATGTGGATCCGTCAAAACCCCGGGGTCAATCTGGATCTCAGCCCAAATATCTTGGATCTGGTGTGAAGCGTGACCTCCGGAAGAGGACCCCAATGGGGCTCCCTCTACGCCTGCCGCTTTGGCTGGGCCTTTGGAGACACTCGGTTCCTTTCCTGGGCATGAGCCCGCGCTTCTTTCATTTCCTCAACAAAGGCCTTAGCCGCCTCTACTAAGGAAAGGCAATGTTCGGGAGTCAGACTGGGAGGAGGAGGAGTAGAAGAAGCACCAACAGGTTCGTTGGTTGGAGAATCAAAGACAGCCTATAAAGTACGACTCCTTGAAATTTGAGACTTCTCCTCTCAGCGGGCCGCTCCCGCCACTGCCTCGGATCCGTTATCCGGTCTCTCCTCCCACCATGATTAGAAAGGTAAGAGAAAATGTATTGAATGTAGCCGGAGCTCAATTCCAAAATGAGAGCTTCCTCAGTCAAAGCTTCAATCCCCTCTAATCCGAGCAGACATGGTTGCTTTTTAGTTTAGTGCTTTGTCTACGGGTTGTCTATTGCACTTGTTCCCTCAAAACCCACTGTCATGATCAAGGGGTTTCAATTTACTCCAGAACGGTCAATCCAAAACAAAAAAGAACTCTAGACGAAGACACATGTTCACCACCACGTAGAAATATATAGTTAAATATGATTGGCTTTCCAGGTTTAACAATATCACCTTGCCCTAGAAAAGAGAATAAAAGATAGAAAATGTGAAAAATGGCAAAGCAAGCTGAAAATAACCCAATAATCAACGATGACAATGAGAAAAAGGCGACCCCTTTCCTAGTAGTATCCTGAATAAAGATGGAGCTCCTTCAACCTCGGGTGTATGCTGCTTGGAACCGACCAGACTCTTCTCGGTTTGAAACAGCAAAAAGTCAAAAAATCACCCAAAAACTAGATAGTGCCAACTACCCGCCCGGACTGTGATTCCCAGAAACGACAGATCGAAAACCTAGATGGCAATAGAGTCAAAAAAAAAAACAAAGATTCTCCTTAATAAGTTTTTTTGGAATTTATGAGGGTTTTCACAGGAGACAGTACTGTAAAGCAACCTATCTTCTTAGGCCCCAAGTGCTTTGTACATCAAAAGTTTGTCCAATCTCAAGCCCAAAAGTAAAAGCTATGCTATTAACCAATCAGTGGCAAACAAGTGTAATTGAATTGACATATGCAAAATTAATCTGTAATACACTTAGGGAAAAAAGTTATGTATTTGATTGTGGCTAGATTCGCGGCCGGAAGTTTTTATTTAGTCCACTATTATAAGACGAAGTATTGAAAATGACACGGAAGTGCCAAACTTTTACCTTAGGTAATTAATGGACCAAAAGTCAGTTGAACCCTAACTAAACTTCTACGGACAGCTAACAGCATAATCTAGACGACAATCTGGAAAAACACGTTGTGATCCACAATGTACCCTCCAAAAGGACTCGTGGCTGCTGATCCCAAGTAACGGACTTGCAATCTTTGAGGCGGAATAACTTGGTCGTCCGGCCTCCGTTAGGCTCGAAGTAAAGTGCGTTCCGCTCATTTTAGAAAACCCAAGGAGCTGATCCGGCTTGGTGCACTTACTCCTCCGCACTCTTGGGACCGTACAAGGGAGAAAGGGCTCGGAAATCCTTAAGGATATAAAGGTGTGCCTGAAAAGCACATGAGCTTGACAGCTTGCGCCTTCCTTCGTGCTTCGTGGAAATATCATTGGAGTGTGCGACATCCTTCGTGCTTCGTGGAAATTTCATTGCACTGTGCGATAGTTAGCTAGGGATGGACTTCGTTGCGACGCTAAGTCTTGCTTGTCTTACTTTGTTGTCTCTTAGTGTAGAGTTGCAGATTTATAGGCAGTAGAGTTTAGCTGTAGAGTTTTCCTTGGTTTAGCTTTGGATCAATTGAATGATTAAAGATGTAGATCTTTTGTGATTAATTAAGAGAGAGGGGATGATCTTTTGTGATCAATTACGAGATTATGCTAAAGATCCTTAGTGGTCGATTAAAAGAAAGAGAGAAAGACCCTTTTTGTGAATTAAGAGAGGGCGGATCCTTTGTGGTCAATTAAAAGATGTTAAGGATCCTTAGTGATCCATTTGGAGAATAAAGGAGTTAAGGAGTATGATCATTATTGAGAGATCTTTTAAGAGTGTAGATTTTATCTTTGAAGAGAGAAGACGAGAAAAGAAGAGTTGATGTAAAGAGGCTTCGGCCAGAAACACTTATAATTCTTTTTGGCCGATTATCCTCTTGTCTATTTTGAGCTTTTGTTGTGTTATGTTTTATATTTTTCTTTTAGCTTTAATTTTGAGTGGGAATTTTATTTAAGATCCAACAGAGGGGAGGAGAGGGGAGGAGAGGGGAGAAAACGGGAGGAGATCGCAGGAGAGGGGAGGAGAGGGGAGGAGAGGTGGAGGAGAGGGGATGAGAGGAGAGGAGAGTGAAAGAGAGGGGAGGAGAGGGTGAAGGAAACGGGTACAGAGGGGAGGAGAGGGGAGGTGAGGGGAGGAGAGGGGAGGAGAGGGGGGAGGAGAGAGGAGGAGAGGGGAAGAGAGGGGAGGAGAGGGGAGGAGAGGTGGGGGGAGAGGGGAGGAAAGGGGGAGGAGAGGGGAGGAGAGGGGTGGAGAGGGGAGGAAAGGGGGAAAGGAGAGGAGAGGAGAGGGAAGGAGAGGGGAAGAGAGAGGAAAGGAGAAGGGAGGAGAGGGGAGGAGAGGGGAGGAGAGATGAGGAGAGGGGAGGAGAGGGGAGGAGAGGGGAGGAGAGGATAGGAGAGCAGAGGAGAGTGGAGGAAAGGGGAAGAGAGGGGAGGAGAGGTGAGGAGAGGGGAGGAGAGGGGAGGAGAGGGGAGGAGAGGGGAAGAGAGGAGAGGAGAGAGGGAGGAGAAGGGAGGAGAGGGGGGAGGTGAGGGAAGGAAAGGGGAGGAGAGGGGAGGAGATAGGAGGAGAGGGGTGGAGAGGGGGGAGAAGAAGGTAAGAGGGGAGGAGAGGGGAGGAAAAGGGAGGAGAGGGAAGGAGAGGGAAGGAGAGGGAAAGAGAGGGGGGAGGAGAAGGGGGAGGAGCGGGGAGGAGAGGGGAGGTGAGAGGAGGAGAGGGTAGGAGAGGGGGGAGAAGAAGGGAGGAGAGGGGAGGATATGGGAGAGAAGGGGGGAGGAGAGAGGAGAGAGGGGAGGATAGGGTAGGAGAGTGGAGGAGAGGGGAGGACAGGGGTGTTGAATGAGGAGGGGGGAGGAGGTGTGAGGAGGGGGGAGTTGAGGGGGGAGATGAGGGGTGGAGGGGTTTATCACAGTGGTTGCTACTTTGATGTGAAACTTTGTGGATGTATTCTATAATCTAGGAACTATATGTGTGTGAAGTGTCAGTTTGATTTGTTGTTTGTGTAGAATTCTGTGAGAAGTCTAAGTGGTTAGTTTGGTAGCCCGTCAGGTGTTTTTGGGAAATTCTGCAGCTCATATCTTTTGGATCCCTTTTGGATTTGGCTATAACTTTGGGAGGTGATAGTGTGTAGAATATACTGCATTTTGAAGAAGTTTGAGGTGATTTTCTTTATTGTGGAGTAATCTGTGTTGTCTGAAACACAGCTGTTTGGGGGGTAGTCAGTGGTGCTTCCATGAGTAATCCATGGCTGAAATAGGCTATGGACAACAGGTTATGGGCCCACACCCATGGCAACCCATATTTGATGGATCTAAATTTCATTATTGGAGGTGAATGTTGGAGAGCTACTTCGAGATGATAGAGCTAATGGATGTGGTGGATGGTGCTTTGGCCGAAACATCAAATGGATGGAAAAAAAAGAGCCATGAGTGTCTAAGGGTTATCAAGAACTCCTTGAGTGAGGAACTAGTAATGTCATACCTAAGTTTTTAAAGTGCAGCTGAATTATTGAAGTGCTTAGAATGTATGTATGTAAAGACTTTTGTATATCATTGGCTTAGCAGTGTTACAAAATTAGCTGAATACAAGTATGTAGGAGGTAGTATGGAGAAACACTATATTGACATAGAAGTATTATTTGTAGAAAAAGATTTGGTAGGAGAAAACCTTACGGATGCTCAACGAGCTCTCTTATTAGTTAGAAGCCTATTTGAAGAATATAAGAGTGCATTAGATAGATTGACTATAATTGATAAAAAGGATTGGAGCTTAACTCTAGCAAGAAGATTTGTTTTAGATGAAAAGGCTAGTAAAAGGGTTTTGTCAAATGAGAGGAATATGAAGGAATCGAAGTCTCAGTTTCAGAAAATTAATAGTAGTAGTGAGTTTGGAATTCGACCTAAGAATTATTTTTACCGTAAAGATTTAGGACAGACCTTCAGGGTATGTCCACCATATAAAAGCGCATGTGTTACAATAAATTTTAGAGATAGATGGGACAATAACCAAGTTAGACCCTCAACAAGGAGGGAACCAAATGCTTTTATGAGTGAGAGAAAAGATTCGACGGATGACAAAAGGCTTACACCTTTCGTCGACAAATTTATTTACTTAAGAGGTAACAAAAAAAGATTCGATTACTGTCAATGTTCCATATGATAGATCGGTGAGTGACACAAACTTATTGAAGAAAAAAGTGATTAAAGTAAGAGGAGTTGAAGGAAGAGAAGGGCACATGGAAGTGGAAAGGACTGGAAAAATTATTGTCACCAAATATAGTGTGGAAAAAGAAGAGAGTGAAAAAGACTCGGTATTTGTGACTCTTTTGTGTGACAGATTGGTGTGTGAGAATGACTTACAAAGGATAAAGATTCTTGAAGAAAGGGGAGTTAGAAAAGTAAATTTAAAATTGGTTGAAAAATATTCTTTGGATATTGAGAACAGTGAATTGAAAACAAAACTTAGAGAAGGTGATGAGACAAAAAATAAAGAAGGTACACAAGATGGGGAATTAACATCAAAGGCGCAAAATACTGTGGATTTAAATGAACTCAGCAAAAAACCGGTTGAAATTGTTGAGAATAGGAGGCTAGAATGGAAGTTTATGAGAGCGGAAAAAGTCATAAAATTGGAGGAATGTGGAAAACAAGAAAGAAAATTAGAAACAGGAAAGAGCAGCTAAATGAAAAGGGAATCAGCACGAAATTTTTCAAAATGCATACACTTAAAAGGAGTGACAAATCTACGAGAAAAGACCAAACATTAGTGAGGATATCACCATGTTATAGAAGTAATGGGAAGACACACCATGACAGAAGTTTAAATTCTATGAGGAGAGCAAAATGTAGTAAGAGAACACGAAGAATATACAGATTAAAGAAGACCAATTGGAGAAGAAAGAAGCTCCAAAGGCAATCACACAAAGGATCGGAAAGACCATTTTTGAAGTGGAAAAATCAACATCTTCATAAGGAAAAATCATTGTATAAACGTGAGATATATTGGAGTGGCTGGTATGGTGACTAAATGTCTGATAAAATCTTAATGTTACTAGTGTATGAATGTTTAGTAGTGGAGGCTGTGAGAGGGAATTATCAAACTATTGAATATTTTATAAGTCCTTGCCTTTATTAGAATAGAAGAATCTGTAGGCGTAGTGAAGTACAAAGTCTAAAGCTTTAGAGGAGTGTTGAGTTTGAAAGCTTTAGTCCTCACTAGACGAGGCTGCGAGGGGAGTTTCTAGGACTTAGAATAATTTTTGTATAAGTTTTTGTAATACTTACCTTTAATAGTGTGACAGTGGCATCAACACAAAAGAGTGTAATGTGTGAGCAGAGCAGTTGTGAGCAGCTCAACTACGATATCAAACTAATAGAGTAAAGCAACGCAGCTGGAGCAGTGGTGAATCAGCAAAGCAGTTCAAGTCGCGACGCAACAACGCAACAAAGCAACGTAGTTGGAGCAATGGTGAATCAGTGGAAGCAGTTTGCTTCGCAACGCAGCAACGAAGGGCATCAACGTTGCCAAGCAACAGAGCGCAAGCAATGGTGGCAATTGAACGAAGAAGAAAAAAGGAAAAAAAAAACGTGGAGGAAATTTGGAGGTACGCAAAGGTACACTCACACTTGAAACGCTGCATATTTTATCCCGGGCGCACGAAACTAAATTTTGCAGGAAACTCTGCAGCTCATTTCTTTTGGATGCCCTTGTGGATTTGGCTTTAACTTTAGGAGATGACATTGTCTAGAATATAGTGCATATTGGAGAATTTTGAGATGAATCTGTTCACAGTGGAGTAATCTGTGTTGTGTGAAACACATTTGTTAGGGGGGTAGAGGAGGGTGGCAGGGTAATCTATGGGTCAGTAGGCTATAGTGGGAGGAGGAGGGAGAGAGGATCGAGGGAGGGAGGAAAAGGAGGGTGGTTCAGGGGGGAGGATCGGTGATCGTGCGGGCGTGCGAAAAGGGAAAGAAGAAGGAAGATCCGTTGAGAAAAACATCATTAATCAGTTCAGAAAAATCGTCTGCAAAAAAAAGGCGTCGCGCAGCAGCATGTTTGGATCTCCAGTGCTATTGAATATTTTCTTGGTTTTAAAACTGGCCAGCGGTCGATTTTATCATGCAGCTATTTTATGCATGCCTCAATTGACCGCATGTCTAGCTTTTTCGTTTTGACGTGCGAAATTTCATGTCAGTTCATTTATTTATATGTTTGTTGAACCGTACTAATTTTTTGCGATCATTTTCATTTTGTGCATAGGTAATTTGATTTCGAGTAAATTGTTCTTACAAATCCAAAGTCAATCAAAACCTTATGTAAGCATAAATTCCATGTTCTTGGAGCATGCTTCAACCCATATAAGGATTTTTTGAGTCTCCACACTAAATCCGGTTTGGATGGTACTCCTTCTCGAATCTTCATATAAACCTCCTCCTCGAGATCTCCATTAAGAAAAGCGGTCTCCACGTCCAATTGATGGATATGCTTCTTCCAGGCTGTCGCAAATGAGATGATCATCCTCAAATAATCAAACTTGACCACGAGAGCATAGGTCTCCGTATAATCCACTCCCTCTTTCTATTGAAATCCCTTACATACTAATCTTGCTTTATACTTTATTAATTCACCGGAAGCACCAATTTTTGTCTTAAATACCCACTTAGAATCTATGGCCTTCTTTCCCTCATGTAGTTCTACTTCCTCAAAAGTCTCATTCTCAACAATAGATTTATATTCTTTGTCAAATTCAACTTTCCACTTAGACTCCCAATCACTCGAATTTCTAGCTTCCGTATAAGATTTCGGGTCACCACTAACACTCTCTTGCAATAATTGCTATAAAAGTAATTCATTTAACTTAGCCTCTGAAATAAAATTATGAGATTTATCACTAGCTTTCATTTGAAGACTTAGTCTCTCAGGTGCTTTTCCCTTATTCTCTCGATTAATTCTCCTATCAATCACTTCTTCTTGCATTGCATTCTTTTCACTCTTTTCAGAAATTGTTGGCAAACTCTTTTCACTATATTGACTTTTCAAAGATAATTTTGAAATCTCAGACTTATCATCACTCAAAGTGGATTCCAAATCAAAATTGTCAAAATTTGAAACTTTACAAAATTTCGGTTTTCGTTTTGGAGTCTCTTAATGATTGTCTTCCTCATTTGACGAATCCGCCACTTCGAACTCCTCCAAACTGTTTTCTTCTTCAAAATCCAAGCGTCGCTCCTTGCCGTTCGAATATTCCATGGCCGACTTTAAATTCTCATGGAATTCAACATTCCGTGACTCCACTACGTTCCACGTCACATGATTGAAGATTCGGTATTGATTCGAATTCGCACTATATCTGACAAAAATCCCACTCCTACTTCGTGGACTAAACCTGTTCGTCCATTTGTTTCGGTTAATATATACGAATGCCTCTGACTGTCTTCCATTAAATTTTGTGTAATTGGGTTTTCTTGCGGCTTCTTTAACAACAAGCTATGTGCAGTCAAATTTTGAAAAATACATAATTTTTTAATGTCTATGAAATAAGCTATTGATTGTACTTCAGTTTCATTTTTTATCTGTCTTCACATCACACCAGCTATCGTCAAACCTAGTTCGAAGTGACCTGGTTCGAAGTTTACCGAAGGGCAATTTGTTGATCCACTGTTATAACTTGTGAGCACAAGCCCAGTATTCGCAGTGAAGTTGAGAGTTGTTGGTGGCCATCCTTTAGCATCGCACGTTGCATTCACACTATAAAATCAAAAATATGCGTTTCTTGAATTTTGGGAAGAGGGATTTGACCTCTATTGACTATATAATACGTGCTTTCTATGGCTGCGATTGGAGCATAAATCGAACAAGAATCTGCAACGAAAATCCACCACAAAAATAATGTAGAAATTAGATACCTGTCCAACATGTAGAATTAATAAACCTAGTACGGGTGATAACTTCAGGTAATTTGGCTCAAACATTTTGTTATGAATATGTTTGGAACAATCAAACTAATCACAAATTCTCGGAGCAAGATTGAGTTCAAAACTTGGGGTATAAAATGACATTGTACAAATGCTAAAGAGAAGAAATGCTAAACCAGCATAAAATAACAATGCTTAGCAAAAATAAACAGGTATTTAGGTGTAAATGTAATTCTCACTGCAAATATTTTGATCCGTAATTTGTTCTATTGCTTTCCTCCTCACCCAGTTCCAGCTGGTGGCCACCATCCAGGAAGGAGTGTCTCCTTCCTCGCTCGGCATAAAGCCGGTAAGGTGTAACGAAAATATTTGGTCTGCTTTGAAGACACTTGAAATTTTGGTGTGAATAAGCGGAATCCACATGTATCTACACAAATGGTCCACGGTAAAGTTTTAAATTGAATCTTTCAAAATTCTAAAAAAACTCTGAAATTAGAAAACAGTTGCACATGAGATGCCATTCCATGTCGCCTCGGTGGGTACAATTTGAATAGCTATTACCCT
The DNA here is from genome assembly GCA_037447655.1 of Zygnema cylindricum. Classification (NCBI taxonomy): domain Eukaryota; kingdom Viridiplantae; phylum Streptophyta; class Zygnematophyceae; order Zygnematales; family Zygnemataceae; genus Zygnema; species Zygnema cylindricum. The sequence continues at coordinate 614,452 of JBBHKE010000176.1, read as the reverse complement.
TTAACACACTGATACGGTGCCGGTTTCTTTTGGCCACTTAACATAACATAACGTTAAATGTATATAATAATGTTTTTTTGCTCACAGCATTGACGATAAGCGGCCCTCCGAAATTAATATATTAAACACTACAAAAAAACCATGGTATATGAATAGTTATTCATGGTCTCCCTTTCTTCAACCAAAGGTTCGTTTTAACTGAAACTAAATTGCGCATTGAACAAAATTACGCACACCAAAAAATCTCAATGCTATCACACGTTTATAAAACGGTCCATCCGATGATCGCTAAGCACGTTTCTTCATTCACGCGAGTTTTTAATCATCTATACATGAAGAAGGTTTTTTGTCATCAAAAGACCCCTAAACCCTCCAATTTAAACTTGCAGTTGTGTTATAGTTTTGAAATGACCAAGAATCATGATCAACCTATAGTTAACAAACGGTCTTCTGGAATACCCACTATAATGTTGTGGACTGGAGAAGAGAGATTGCCTAAATTGTCACTACAACGATGCTTCTAACAAACTCAACAAAACTTCGAGTTTGATTCAAAATTTATTTGCTATTTATAGCTTCGGATTGGGTTTATTTCACATTGAGTCACGATTCTAACAGAGTTTATTTTATTCCATCCACATAAACATGTCGACAACATTCTCATTAATGAAGGTTTGAAGTGAAGTTATGTCAAACAAGAACCAACGATGGAGTTTTTTTTCATGATTGGGTTATTGAAGTGATAAATTGTAATAAGAACATAATGTCTTTCTTAATGAACTCCTTTTCTAAGGAATAAATTGAACCCTAACTACCGTTTAAAGAATGTTTCAAAGACCTTCCAAGAAAACCCAGAAACCATCTACAACTCCACTGTAAAAACATATATATTTGAGCTTAAAAACTTACTGAAAGCACAAACCCCAGGATCCTCAAAAAGATTATATCCATCGTCACATACGCATGTAAAAGTGCTTGTATTATAATATATTCCGTTACCCCCGCAAGCTCCAACTGTCTGGGAAGCTTTGCAAAAACGATTACAGCTTGAGTTGTCCTTCTGTTCGTCTTGACTGCAAATAAGACAGGAGTCTTGGAAGTCAAAATAATTACTTTGAATCCCTCCGCAAGTTTCGATTTCGTTTACGGAAAAAACGGGTGTACCCGATAAGTAATTGAAGGAGAGGTTGATTTTAGAGATCGTGGTAAAAGATAGCGAAACTTTGCCAATCAAGAGGTAGGTTGTTGCAGGCAACACTGCAAAAAAAAATAATAAACAAAAACGTTCGATATTGCCAAACTAGAAACAATGAAGGCTCTAACGTAAACGATGGATAATCTTTAACTTATATTTCTTAAGAAAGATCTCCTTCTCTGTTTTACTTCTCCCTCACGTAAACTTTCCCTTTATCTTGCTAAGTTCCTTTTCTTTGCTATTGCTCTTTTCCTTTCTCTGCGTCCCCTCTCATTTGCTCTTCAACTGTATGTCTGATTTATCTTTGAAAATATTATTTTCAGCGTTTTGAACATAATATACGACACACGTTTCTGGCTAATTTTAACTCATCAACTAGAAAAGAAATGCTTAACAAAGACTTTCATTTAGGAGAGACCAATGTCGAAGAAACGCAGTAAACTGCTCCTGACCTCTAAATCACACTATCGTTTTTATGGATAATAGGCTTAGAAGTCACTCTTCTTTTGATGCTTGCAGAAGCTACAAAATTAAAAAACCCACTTCCGAAAGAATAAACACAATGACGTAATTTCAAATGAAGACACGCCACAAATATTTTTACACAAGACGTGCAAGACTTTCACCATACCTGCACCAATCATGAATGAAAATCTAAATATAAAAGATAAGACAAAAAAACATCATTTCTTTTACAATCGCAAACAATAATCAAAAAAATTATAATGCAACAAATGTAAAATAATCAATACACCCTTCTCAACCCCTGGTCAAGTGTTACATTGCTGTAATGAGATTATGAAATGTGAACCAATTTTTTTTTAATAACATTTTTAAATAAACAAAGAAAGCAATATCAAAGCAAAAAAAGAACAAAGAAACAAAGAAAGAAAGAAAGAAAAAGGTTTTTTAAGAACGAAAGAAACAAAGAAAGAAAGAAAAAAAATGTTTTTTAAGAACGAAAGAAACAAAGAAAGAAAGAAAAAAAATGTTTTTTAAGAACGAAAGAAACAAAGAAAGAAAGAAAAAAAAGGTTTCTTAAGAACAAAAGAAACAAAGAAACAAAGAAACAAGGAGGAATTCGGTTGCACATATACGCATGTTTATGGTTAAACTCAAAGGACAGGGCATCAGCTTCCCTATTTAGGAGCATTTTTAGATGCATTCAACTTGGACCTGCAATAATGTGTCTCCCATTTGGACCAAAATTGAGGAAGCCTCTAGGTATTTTTGAACTAACCCACTTTCAACTAAAGCAAATGCCACCCAAACAGACAAATAGATAATCTGAGTGCACCCCTGTGTAGTCTGGACTCCCCTGAGTCTACAACAAGTAGAATCAGTGAAAACACCTAACCAGGCGATTAGTTATGGAGTGGCCTAGATGCCAATATTTATACAAACATATTAGGAGAGAGGCGCCTACCTCCTCAATTTACTAAGTCCGCAACCGTCTCATAACTCCTATCTACTGAGGTACGAAACCAATCACAAGACTGTACAGTTCAGAAAGGTACTACTTCTGATGTACTTTCTATACGGCCTATGTATGACAAGCCCATGGAGCTCAATGACATCATGCCACATGTCGCCCTGTCATGTCACGACCAAAAACCGCCAAGGCGGCCATTACGGGATATTTGCGATGGTGCGGGCCGTCACATCAAAATCGGCTTTAAACGACAGCCGTTCAAAAACAAATGTCTGGTACATTTGTTTCATGCGAACTAAAACTCCAACTAGTTTCTATGTATTCTATTTGTAATTCTGTTAATTGGATTAGCCGCCTATATATTGTTTAAATAGCTATCAAACCCCATGTATCCTAACAGACTACTACGACAGACTGGTAAGGGTTGACGGCTACGCCTCGCCCTACCGGTCGGAGGTTTGAGTCCTACCGAACTCAACCTTTTTGGTTGAGAGTGACTTAGATCACTCTTAAGCCCTGCCTATGGAGCTAAGGTAACCATGGCTCCACCGCCCTCTCTCTCTTTCAGTGACTACAACAAGTATGGGGGCTAGAGAGAGAAGGTGAAGGGAGATTGCCTATGCTTTTTTTTTCCCTTTTTATTTCAATTAAGACCTAGAAAATACCTCCCCTAAATCTAGTGATTTCAACACTCCCCATATTTTTTAGTCTAATTTTAGTTTCTCTTTTAATCCACACTTTTCTCTACAGAACTTTAGCTTGGGAGATGGCACAGGCTTTGTCATCATATCAGCCACTATTTTCCCATCACTCCTATACACCAAATTCACAATTTTATTTTCTACCTTTTCCCTCACAAAACTCAATCTTATGTCCATATACTTAGCTTTGAATTGATGTTTTAGATTGGCTGCAATTTCAATTGCAGCCTCATTATCACAAAAAATTTCATGCACTCCCTTCTTCATGTACCCCAATTCTTGTAACAAAGACTTCACCCACATCAGCTCTTTCACAGCAGAACAAGAGGCCATGTACTTAGCCTCCATAGTGGACTGGGCAACAACCTTTTGTTACTTACTGCTCCAACAGCAAGCACCTTCCCCCACATACAATACATACCCAAAAATGCATCTTCTCATAGGTGCATCCCCGTAACTGGCATCACTCCAAGTAGTGATGTTAGTGTGCTCCCCTCCAAAATGCAACCATAGATTCCTAGTTCCCACCAGATACCTCATTACTCTCTTGGCTACCTCCCTGTCTCTTTTCAAGGGATCATTAAGACTGCTACTGAGGACTCCAACTGCTGCAAGTATGTAAGGTCTGGTACAATTCATAAAGTAAATCAAACTTCCTAGAACATGTTTGTAAGGAATATACTTCATAAAATGCCTCACTTCTGGACTCATCTGATCATCTAGCATTATCACTCCTCGTTCTACTCTTTGATCACTTACTTTCTTCAAGTCTATTGTAGTGGTAAAACTGTTTGCATTCTTCATCTGAAATTTCTCTAACATATTTCTCATAGCCTCTTTCTGAGTAAGTCTGATTATTCTCTTCCCCCTATCTCTTTCCATTTGAATTCCCATAATATACTTAGCCTCCCCTAAATCCTTCATGTCAAATCTACTTCTAAGATCTTTTTTTATCCTTTTTATCTTCTCCATAGACTTACTCAATACCAGCAAATCATCCACTAAATTGCAATAAAAGTCACACCATTCTTATCCTCAAACATATAAATAGAATGGTCTAAACTGATCCGAATATACCCCAGACTGGTAAAAAACTCATCTAGTTTCTTATTCCACTGTCTAGGGGCCTGCTTTAGTCCATATAAGGACTTTATAAGTTTATAGACTTTGCTTTCCTCTCCTTCCTCTACAAATCTTTCTCGTTGCCGCATGAAGATTTCCTCCTCGAGTTCACCATTGAGGAAGGTGGTCTTAATATCCATCTGATGTATTTCCATGTCTCCCCCTGCAAGAAGACTAAGGAGAATCCTTACAGATGGGAATCGAACTACTGAGCGAAGGTCTCCTCATAATCTATCCCCTCTTTTTGGGTGAACCCCTTTGCTACCAACCTAGCCTTATATCTCTCAATGGTATTATGTGGATTCAGTTTAAGTTTAAATTCCCATTTTCAACGAATAGTTTTTCTGTCTGGTGGACAGTCCACCATTTCCCTCGTATTTGCCTCCATGATTGAAGCCATCTAATTATTTATGGCTCTGACCCATCTCTCTTTCTTTGGACTATCTATTGCCTCCGAGTATGAGTGAGGCTCTTCTGGGTGAGAAAGCTTTGTTACCTTGTGAGCAGCCTGTTTTTCTTGAAGTCTTTTGCAACTCCTCCGTCCTCCCTCAAAGATCGAAGCTGAAATAGAGGGAAGCCTTAGATTCCTCCACACTCTCTCATCAGCTCCCCTATACATGGAAACCGGTTCTAACTCCTCATCCTCTCTCTCCTCAAAGTGTGTAGGAATATGAGAGGATTCCGGTATATCTCCCCCATCTTTTATCTCCCCTGGAGTTGGAATCATGTTTTTACTAGTGTCCCTTCTGGGAAGATCCAAGTTCTCCTCACTCTTGGACTCAAAAATGATTCTGATTTTCTTAGTGTATTTGAAGGGATCAAAAGACTTCCCTTTATCAATGACAACTAGATGCTTTACTAGAATGATATCTTGTTTAGCTAAGTCATAGACTGTATACCCCTTGACATCCTCGTTATATCTCACAAAATATCCCGGTTTCCCTTTAGCATCTAGTTTCCAGTTTTTCTTATCTTTGTCAAGACTGTAAACTTGACTACCGAATACTTTCAAGTGAGAGATATTCTGTTTCCTTCCAACCCATCTCTCATAAGGGGTCATCCCTTTAACAGCTGTAGTGAGGACTCTATTCTTAATGTAGTTAGCATAGTTCATGGCTTCTACCCAAAATCTTCTTCCTATTTTCTTATCTGCTAATATACTGAATACGCTATCTCCCAAAGTCCGGTGTAACCTCTCAGCTACCCTATTCTGTTCGGGATTATTTGGTACAATTTTATGATGCTGAACTTCCTCATCTCTCAAATAATCCTCAAATTGGTTAGAGGTGTACTCTCCCCCATTATCACTCCTTATTCTCTTAATGGGGGTTCTATGAAACTTCTCACTCCAGGCTTTATATTCTTTAAAGTACTTTGGTGCTTCAGACTTTGTTCTTAAGAAGTAGACTCTAAAATATTTGAACCAATCATCAGTAATTGTCAGCATTTACCTCTTCCCCCCAATCGAAGGTACTCTGGCTGGTCCCCAGATGTCTGTGTGGACCAGATCTAGAACTTTCTCACCTCTATGTGTGGCAGTTTTGGGAATGGGAAGTCTGTGAGCCTTACTTTGGGCAGAGCCACTATAAATCATCCATCATTTCATTATCCCAAAATTGAATGCCTTCTACTACACCCAGCTTCTTCATTTCCCTTAGTTTGTCAAAATGCACATGTCTCAAACGCTTATGCCAGATCATCAAACTCGGGACACTAGCATAGTAAGCACTATTCTTTTCATTACTCAGGTTAAGCCTAAACATTCCTTGGCTACCCTTATCTGCTTGTTAGTAGACTTAATTTCCATACTTAGTTGTAAAGACTCCCTTTCTAGTGAAGGTATCAAAATCCTTGTCATCTAATACAGAGGTAGACACAAGATTCTTACTTAGCTGAGAAATGTAGAGCACATTTAAAAATGTGAGAATAGAAGTCTTACACTCCACTAAGACTTTCAAATCTATCGAGCCCACTAGATCTGTGGTAACTACTCTCTCATCCCCATACTCTATTTGCACAGTAGGGATCTTTCTTAGCTTAGTGAAGAGGTGCCTGTCACGACACATATGCATGGATGCACCTAAGTTTATGATCCATCCCTCCTCTGGAGCTTTTCGAATAGCTCAAGGGAACACTTTTGTTTCTGAGGGATCTCCTTCTCCTGTAGATTCTCGTGAAGAATAAGCTCCCCATCTTCCTCCTCGGAAGATTTGTCCTCCTCGTTCTCTCCTTACACTCTTGTGACCACAAGTGCTTTCTTCTTCCCTCCGAGAAAACCCCCTCCACAATTTTCTTGAAGCCTCAGCTCTGATAGCTTGATGCAATCTGCTATGAAGTGCCCCGGCTTTTTGCAGAAATTGCAAAGGCCCTTTAGAGTCCTCAGTTCTTCAAATTGGTTCTTTTCCCATTTGAAGTTGTTGTACGGCTTCTTCGGATCCTTTTTCCACTGGTCTGTTTCGCCAACTAGAGCTTGAACTCTCTTTCCTCCTCTCCGAATCTCAATGGTGTTTTGCTGCACAAGTATCATTCGAACCACGGTGTTCCACTTCATAGCACTATCATCCATTTCTTGCACTCGGTACACTATTTTTTCATACTCCTCCGGCAACTTTATGATGAGAGTGTTAACTTTTATCTTCATAATGCCTATCCATCCAGCACTTTCCATCTCCGTGTACAGACAAGAGAAATTATTGCAATTGTCCAACATCTTTCCTCCTTTGCAAGTGTAACTCGTCAGCTATTGCTCAACCAACTTGATCTCTTGAATGGTTCCAGCTCTATACATCTCCACTAAGGTCATCCACAACTCCTCGGCCTTGAAGATGTGAAGGTGAGAGGTCGCCAAACCTTAAGTGAGGTGCCTCAAAATGAAGTGCTTGGCATTCATGTTAGTTTACTCCCACATCTGAACGTCGTTTTCCTCTGTCGTCTTGGCTACCGCTCCGGGTGCCGTGGCAATAGGAGTGAGAGGTGTCTCCTTTCCTTCCCCCTTTTGAGACACAGTGCTATACCTATTATCTGTCTCTTGCGTTGGAGCAGATCTTGCTGCAAAAAACCTCACTCCTCCAAACCTTGGTGGAGTTCCTTAAGACGTAAGTTTTACTAGTCCACTAACAATACCCCAATATTGTTTCTCACACAATGCCTTTGTCATCATAGCTTCCCACTAAATAAACCAAGATCTGTTGATTATGGGCACCATAGAGGGTGGGCCCATAACCTGCAATTATGTGTCCCCCATTTGGACCAAAATTGAGGAAGCCTCTAGGTAATTTTAAACTAACCTACTTTCAACTAAAGCAACTACCACCCAAGCAGTCAAATAGATAATCTGACTGCACCCTTGTGTAGTCTGGACTCTCCTGAGTCCAGAAGAAGTAAAATCACTGAAAATTCCCAACTTGACGATTAGTTATGGAGTGGCCAAGATGCCAATATTTATACAAGCTTATTAAGAGAGAGGCGACTATCTCCTCAATCTACTAAGTCCTAAACCCTCTCACAACTTCTATCTATTGAGGTACGGAACCAATCAGAAGACTGTATAGTACAGAAAGGTACTACGGCCGATATACTTTCTGTATGGTCTGTGTATGACAAGCCCATGGAGTGGACATTTGTCTCCTTCGGACATGTCCTCATGCTCTCCGGGATTTCCTCTTCTCATTGACATCGTGCCACATGTCGCCAAGTCATGTCACGACCGAAAACCGCCAAGGCGGCCATTATAGGATCTCAGCGATGGTGCGGGCTATCGGATAAAAACTGGCTTTAAACGACAGCCGTTCAAAAACAAATGTGCGGTACATTTGTTTCGTGCGAACTAAAACTCCAACTGGTTTCTATGTATTCTATTTGTAATTCCGTTAATTGGATTAGCTGCCTATATATTGTTTAAATAGCTATCAAACCCCATATATCCTAACAGACTACTACGACAGACTGGTAAGGGTTGACGGCTACGCCTCGCCCTATCAGTTGGAGGTTCGAGTCCTACCTGACTCAACCTTTTTGGTTGAGAGTGACTTAGGTCACTCTTAAGCCCTACGTATGGAGCCAAGGCAGCCATGGCTCCACCGCCCTCTCTCTCCTTCAGAGACTACAACAAGTATGGGGGCTAGAGAGAGAAGGTGAAGGGAGATTGCCTATGCTTTTTTTTTCCCTTTTTATTTCAATTAAGACCTAGAAAATACCTCCCCTAAATCTAGTGATTTTAACAAAATAGAGGCCTATGCTTGTAAAGGCGGTAGTATGATAGAGTTTTGCAATGATATTGTTGCATTATATGTTGAGCTTTCTAGTGCGGGATATGTAGAATCTGAGGAGAGAAAGATTAATACACTCATCATGAATATCTCAGATGAGTACGAAGACATCATTTACCGTACGCAGGCAATGGATGTCTCCTCATGGACTTCGAGCATTACCATGGAAATAATTCTTGTGAGGGAAAGCACTTTGTAGCTTCGTAGGTGAAGTGACACGGAGAATTCATTTACAGCTGGTGGTGACTTGCAGAAGCGTGATGTGAGGAACGCTGGTGACGAGCGAAAACGTAATTAGAGGAAGAAAGACAAAGGTAAACCTTATCGGAACTTTGGTGGAAAGAGAGGGAGAGGAAAAGAAAGGGGAGCTTTGAAAAAAAGGGTTTGCTTCTTTTGTAGGAAACCGGGTCATTATATGAAGGAATGCCCTTGTTTGAAGAACTTGGAATGTGAATGAGGAAGAAGAAGGGGAAGAGGAGAAAGAGGATGAAGAAATCTTGGAGCTTCTTCACATCGGTAGAATGGAGAAAAGAGAGAAGTACGCAGAAATTCCATGAAGGCAACGGTGTGCCTTTGGAGGAATAAGGGAAGTACTAGAGGATTTCGATAAGTGTAGAGTGTATGACTTAGAAATGAGAAAGTCAGATCTAGGATCCATAAAAGAAAACGGGAAAGATAACATTAATGAGGATAATTTTATAGGAATTTTGGAAATAGAAAACTGGTCGGAAAGGGAGACTTCAACGAATTCCGAGGAAAGGGGAGAAGTGAAACTCGAAGGGGTTTTAAAGGATAGGGGAGAAGAGGAATATTCAATGAAAGGTTTAGGGGAGGAAAAATACTTATTGGGGATAAATTTAGAAAGAAAGAGTGGAAAGAAATCCATGGGAGAGAGTGATGAAAGTTCATTTTTTAGAAGTAATGGGTTTGAAATCACTAAAAGGAGTGATGACAGTTATGAGGGCGTCCCTGTAAAAGGGTTAGCATCTGGGTGGATGTTGCTGATTGGAAACTAGGCTGGCTGTTTTGATTGCAAAGGTGAAATCGGTTTGTGTGCGGATGGAAAAGTGATGAGGTGGATAAAATCATTGCTCGGATTTTTGAAAAGTGGGATGTTAAATAAAATGTGTGATGCAATTATTATTTCGATTCATCTAATGCATTGTGTTAAATATGAGAGTATTTTCTTATGTTTTATGAAAGGAAAAAGAAAAAGAAAGAAAAAGGGAAGGGGATGTTTGTTTATTTTTTTGTGAGAGTCGAAAAGAAAATAGACTAGAAAATAAGGGGAGTGTTCATATTTGAGTAATTTTTAGGTCTATTTTAGGATAGGAAAATAGTAGAGGCAGTCTGCCTCTAACTTCTTCTCCAAGCCCCCACACTTGTTGTAGTCACTAGAGGCTAAAGAGGGAGCTAGAGCCATGGCTGCCTAAGCTGTCTAGAGAGAAAGGTAGTAAATCTGAGTTGATATACCAAAAGGAATGACAAACCCATGATTTGATCCTGGTACCTGCCGTCCTTCACAGTAGCAGTTAGCTTTGTCCGTTTAGTCTAGGACTTGTGCTAAGGTATTTTGGGTTTGATATGTATTTAAACACATACACATAGGTTTTCCCATTTAACTAGATTACGGTCTATAGGACATAGAAACAGTTGTGCTATTAGTACCAGGCGAAATAAATAGTACGGACATTTGTTTCGACGATTCATATTAAATACCGATATCCATCGGACGGCTGTGGTTAGCGTCCGTCTCGCGAAAAGGACAATTTAGCGATTTGCGGACTCCGCCACTCCGGATGACACGTGGCAACATCATACGGGTTTACGGAATCTCCCGAATGGAACACAACAAATGCAAATGTGACAAAAGTCGCATAATGGCGACGACGTACATTGTCCCTACATAAAGTGCATCGGCATCTGTACTTTATGTACTGTATAGTCTTATTATTGGTCAGCACCTCAGTACTAGAGGGTTTAGAGAGGGGTTTAGGACTTAGAATATTTTTGGGTAGGTAGCCGCCTCTCCCACAGAGCATCTTGTATAAAAAGAAAACTTTTACCAGCCATAACAATCAATTCAGTTGACCAATTTCAGTGATTCCTTTTGCTACAGCCTCAAAGGAGTCAAAGCTACACAGGGGTGTAGTCGCTAAGAGTTTTGCTTGCCTTGGTGGCTGTATTTCTAAGGGAAAATCAAAATGGGTGAATGTGTCCAAATCTCATTTTCTAACTTTGCATTTTGTGGTGGAACTGAGCACACATAAAGTCTTATTTCACAGGGGTGAAGCTGTAATGGGGTTGTGATTGTCAAGTGGTCAATCATTTGGGTTTATATAAACTTGGAGTCGGCACTATCTAGATTAGCTTCTTTTTATCTGCCAATTTTGTGTGGCAATGGAGCCTATAGAATTTCAGGTCATGGGCCCACCATCTAGGGTGCCTATGTTCGATGGAACAGACTTCACTTATTGGGAGTTTACGATGGAGGGGTTGCTTTTCGAGAAGCACTTATGGGGAATTTTTTCGGGACAAGTAAGATGTTCGCCACCTGGCTTTGGAGGAGCTTGCTATGGAGAATTATCTGAGGTTGCCGTGAATATCAACCGGAGTTCAGATGCAACGGAAGGTGAAGGAAAAAACCTTGCCGTGGAAGGGGAAAAAGGGGAGAAGGGAGAAGGAACAGCGATGGTGAGGGGAGATAGACTCTCGACTATGGTTCTACTTGAAGGGGTTATAACTGAATCAAAAACTAAAGAAAATGACAGAAAAAAATTGGGAACATAAAAAAACTATAGCAAAACGTCTCATACTTAGATATGTGTCTATGTCCATAGCTATCACTCTTTGAAATCTAACCAAAACAAAACCGTACTTCACTTATTCAAGTGCGGTCTTATAATTGTACTTTTGGTCTTATTCTTTCCTTTTCTTTTCGTCGGTCAACTTTGTCTAATAGATTTGGTCTTTGTGTAGCAACCCAAATCTACTTTGTGTAGCGTAGTATAGTACTATCCATAGTAATTAGCATTTTGTAACTTTGTATAAAAGGATCTCGTTTCATAGCACAATTATCAATCTCGATCACACAATTCCAAATGTTTTGACTCTCTCTGTCTTTTATTATGGCGTCCAATAATCCTACTCCTATAGGTTATGGGTCAAACCACACAACTTCCAATAATATTCAGAAGTTCGATGGTTCAAATTTATATGATTGGTCATTTTCTGCCATGCATCATTTTAAGTTAGAGAAAAATTGGGATTTTTTCACTAGCATATCTAAACCACCATTCATTAATACTACAGATGACGCGGCGACCAAAACAACCAAAACTCAAGAAATCGCGGAATGGAAAGTCAATAACAACAACGCTCACGCACGCCTAATAATGGCGCTAAGGACAAAAAAAACGCGACTCATTCGAGCCGCCCTCACGTCGGCCGACGCTTGGTCTTGTTTGACAGCCGCGTACGTAGAAACAGGTTGGGCGGCTCGTCGCATTCAAAAGCGAGCATTTTTCAATTTATTGAAGAAAGACGACAGATTCGATGCAATATTGGATAAGTACAGTTGACCTATTTTCAGGGAAGTGTGTAGTGATTGGGTAATCTTGTTTGAAGATTTGTCATCCACTTTATTAAGGGGCTTACCAAAATCTTTCGCACCTTTCATCTCATCTTTTGACAATCTTGAAAATCCGATCCGTTTTTCATTTTATGTACAAAATTAATGCATGAAGAAACAAAAATCTTGTCTTTTTCCGCATCTAACCCTTCCCAAGTCAACGCGTACTTTGCTTCAAATTTTAAACCTAACTTGGGGGGGCCGCCGTCTGTCATTTGCAATTATTGCAAAAAGCCAGGACACACGGCAACCGAATGTCGCAAGTTGGCACGCAAAAAAGCTGCAGAGGCGTCAAATTCCAATTCCAACGGTGACGCCAAAATGGCTCACGTTCTCCCCACTCCTACTCCACTTCCCCAGTCCTCCCCGCAACCTGTTTTTCCCCAAATTTTCCGTACCATTACCCTTATCCTCCTCCATCCCAATTTCCACATCACTCCACCCCATTTGCCGCCGCCCATTTCGCGTCATACAATCCCCATTGGCCAATCCCTCCACCTCTCCCCTCTTTTTCGTCTAATCCTCCTCTCGCATCCGCAAATCCTTCTGGTCCTCCCCCAGCTCCGGAATTCGGCTACGGAAATCTCGCCCACGCCGGTCTGGACGTTTCTTTTACACCTGGGTATGCGTTTTTATCTCATGCCACGCATAATGATTGGATCATCGATAGTGGTGCCAGTCATCACCTCTCTCCTCGATCTGATTGGTTTACACATTTAACTCCTTTACTCTCCCCTATGCAGATACGTTTAGGGGACGACCGAATGCTATTGGCCACTCACTCCGGCCACGTCCGCGTTCCAAATTCCTCGATTCACATTGAGAATGTCTTTTTAGTCCCTGGCTTAGCTCGGAATTTATTTTCTGTTCGAGTCGCTATGACTGACGGCGTTAAGGCCGAGTTTGATGAAGATAGCGTTCAATTTTTAAGCAAAAAAGACAAAATTAGCGTAGGTTTTGGAATAGCAAAAGACTCTATGTATTTTTTACAATCCTACTATCCTAAAAATCTTTCTGCATCAAGTATTAGCGTCCCTTTTGCTTTAAATGCTTGTGTAGACGATTTTTCCCTTTGGCATTTACGCTATGGGCATTTAAATAGCGCTAGTTTAACTTCTTTGCCAAAACTTGTAACCGGAATCAACTCTTTTTCTAACAAAAAATTGGATTTTTGTCATGGGTGCATTCAAGGCAAAATGCCTCGCCAATCTTTCCCTATCAGTGCTACCATTATCACGCAAAGACTTGCTCTCATTCACGTTGACGTATGCGGTCCCATGCGCACACGCAGTTTTGGTGGCTCCTTGTACTTTGTTTTTTTCATCAATCATGCCACCCGCTTTTCCTATGTGTACACTATTTGTCATAAATCTAACGTTTTTGCACCTTTTCAGGAATTTAAAGCGCTTGCAAAAAATTTCATAACAAGCGCATCAAGGCTTTACGCACTGACAGCGGTGGCGAGTTTATGTCTCACTAATTCCCGCCTTCCTCGCTCACCATGGCATCTCGCACCAGTTGAGTGCACCATACACTCCTCAGTAGAACGGCGTTGTCGAAAGGTAAAATCGTACTTTAGCTGAAATGGCTCGATCTATGTTATATTTCGCAAATTTGCCTTTTTTTTTTTGGGCTGAGGCAACCATATGCGCTAACTATCTTCGTAACTTGTGACCGACAAGTGCTAGGCCTAACATTACCCCCATGGAAGCGTGGTCCTCTATAAAATCCGATGTCCGCCACCTTCGTACCTTCGGTTGCGAAGCGTGGAATAAGGACCTTACCCATTCTACCAGGAAATGGGGTGTTCGCGCGTTTCGTGGAACGATTGTAGGGTATACCCCTAACTCAAAAGCCTATCGCATTTGGTGCCCTTCGCGTTGTCGTGTGATCACCACACGCGAGGTTGCTTTCAACGAATCCCCCCTTCTCCGAACTCTCTCCCGTCCTTCCCTTCCCTCCTCTCCCGTCAACCTGTCCTCTTATCCCTCTCTTTGTGATTTCCCCACCCCCATCCAATCCTCACCCGACTTTATTTCTCTCTCAATTCCCCCACTTTCCCCACCTCCACTCCCCTCTCTTCTTCCCACCCCTCTTATCAATAACCCCATCATCTCAAATGATCCTTCTCCCTCCCCATCTCGGTCCTCTCACCATACCCATGACGACGATCCTCTCTTTTCCTCTCTTCCGTCCACTATACTCCCTCACCCTCCGCTCCTTTCAGATCCCCACCCTCTTTTATCCCCCACAGTTGTCCCCCCAGATACTTCTCGTTGATACCCGACCAGATCTCATGGCCCTTCGTCTCGCCTCATTGAGACCATGGGTCATGCATCCCTTGCTTGCGCTTATTCAACTAGTGCCTCTGCCTCTCTAATCTCCACTCTCCTCTCTCTCAAATCCGCTCTCAAACGCCCTGACTCTCACCTTTGGAAAAGTGTAGTTGACGCTGAGTATTCCGCCCTCATATCCAACAACACTTGGAATCTTGTTCCTCTTTCTTCAGGTCGCAAAGCCATCGGTTCAAAGTGGGTTTTTCGCGTTAAACAAAAAGCGGACGGATCCCTCGACGAATACAAAGCCTGATTGGTGTTGAAATAAGTAGTTTTTAGTATATTTTCTAGGTCTAAAATTTATTAGAAAAGAAAATGTAGGCAGCATGCCTCTATCTCTTCTCTCTCTCTCGCCCCCATACTTGTTGTAGTCATTGAAGGAGAGAGAGAGAGAGCAATGGAGCCATGGCTGCCTCAACTCCATAGGAAGGACTAAAGAGTGGCTTAAGCCACTAGAGAGGACAGATAAAGGGAAATAGGAAAATGCATTAAATCATATCAAGGAGAGAGAGAGAGAAAGAGAGAAATAATGAGAAAGAGAACATACTTTTTTATGTTCATTTTGTTACGAAGAGAGAGGAAGAGAGGAGAGAATTTTTTTGCACATTGTATATGGAAAAAATAGGGAAAGGCAAAAAGAGAGAGAAAACATGATTTTGAGAACAATATTTTTTATGTATATTACAGAAAAAGAGAGTAATAGAGCGTAAGAATTTTCACAACAACTATAGAAAAGAGATAGGGATACAGAGAGAGGGATAGAGATAAAAAAAACATATAATATTGCAAATTACATACATTTAGGTGAGGGAGAGGAGGGAGAGAGAAATTCCTCTTAAACTTTGAGAGTAGAAAGGTAGAAAGACAAGGAAGTTGAGAGAGCACGTTAGATGTAGAAAGAGTACATGCTTTTTACCGTAAAGAACATATGAGAGAGACAAAAGAGTGGGGAAGAGAGAGATTACGTGTTTAGGAGAGAAAAGAGGGAGAGGGAGCACATGCTCTTTAACATCAATTTAATAAAGGCTAGAGAGAGGGAGATGGAGAGAGAGGATAAGTGAGAGAGAGAGAGCGGGAGCACACGCTTTTAAAAGTTACGTGTATAAACGAGTGGGGGCAACAAAAATAGCATGTGCTTATGAGAGAGGAGGAGGGAGAGGGAAGAAAAAAGAGAGAGTAAGCTACAAAGCGCTAGAGGGGAGGCTTATGATAGAGAATGTTTTATTCCTTTATTTGAGATGATAGAGCGGAATAGAGAGAGAGACATCACAAGCATTTAAATGTGAAGTATTTGAAGGAAAGCGAGAGTGGGAGAGAGAAAACATGTTTTAGAATTAAGTAAACTTTGGAGAGACAAAGAGGGAGTTGGAGAGATAAAACATTTTCTTTACATTGTGTACATTGAGAATGAGAGGAAGCATGCACATGCTTTCTAAAGTTTTTTCTTAAAGAGAAAGGTTTAAAGAGCACATTAATTCTAACCTGAGTTATATTAAAGTTAGATAGAGAGAGTGAGTGAGAGAGCGAGAGAAAGAGAGCATATGATTTTTAATGTTTTGTATGATACAAAGAGAGAGGGGGAGAGAGAGCGCGTGCTTCTAAACATTATGAATTTTGATATTGAGTGAGAGAAAACGGATGGTTCTTAACATTAAGTGTATTGAAGATAGGGAGCAAAAGCTTTTTAGCGTTATCTTTATTGAGAGAGATCAATAGAGACAAAATCACATGCTTTTCAGCAATTAGTATAATCATGAAAACAAAAAGGCAATAGAGAGAAAAAGGAGATACCTTTTATTGGAAAGTATGATTAAGAGAGAGAGAGAGAGCGCAAGATTATACTGTTGCATTAAGTAGAAAAGTTTAAGGAGAGACTGAGAGAGTAAGAGGGAGCACATTCTTACGAATGATTAGGGGAAAAGAATAAATGGAGTGAAAAACGAGATAGAAAGAGGAGAAGTTTTGTAGCGGTAAACATGTTAACGAGGGAGAGATAGAGCACATGCTGTTTAGGATCATGTATTTCAACAAAAAGAAAAAAAAACATTATTTTTAGTGTTAAGTATAATAGGAAGAGAGCGCAAAAAAGAAAGGACGTTCATCTAAATCTTAACAATTTTGAACAAAAAGTGAGAGAGGGAGAACATGGTTATGGTTAACAGAGAAGATTTTAAGGAACGCATGAAAGTGAGAACATTATTTTTACATTGATTTTATTGAGGGGGAAAGAGTGTGAGAGACAAAAACAAACACCTTTCTTTATAACATTAAGTAAATTCAATGGAGAGAGGGAAGGAGTGAGAATAAGTGAAGAACCCTTTTCGCACCATACCAAAGAGAAAGAGAAAGAGCATGACTTTTAATGCAAGGCACATTAAGGAGAGAGACACAAGGATGGAGAGAAAGAACGAGAGAAAAACTTTCTTAAATTGAATTATAAGTAGGGGAGATAGGAGGAGGGGGGAGGGGGAGACAGAGAGAGAAAGAGAGAGTACTTGCTATTAGATATTATAGGTATTATTACGGAAATCAAAACAGAATACGAGAGTGATAACTTAAAATAAATTGTATTCAAGGGGGAAAGGGATAGACCATCTGGTTACTTTCTATCAGTTGGTTATTAAAAGGAGAGATGGAAAAGGATAGAGAAAGGGAGTGATAACACATCTTTATAAAGAGTACATTAAGGAGAGATAAAGAGAGGGTAAGAGATCAATAAACACATTAATTGAGAGGGAGGGGGGACGTAGAAATAGCATATACGTTCGATTTCATCATATTAAAGAGAGAGAGGCGGAGGGAGGAGTGAGAGAGTACACGTTAACTTTGAATTTCTGATAGGGAGAAAGTGAGAGTGTATGTACAGTTTAATGTTAGTTGTTTTAAGGAGAGATAGAGAAAGAAGGGAGCACGAGCAACTTTTTAACGTTATGATAAGGAGAGAGAAAGCGGGAGAGACATAACACGCAAATTTTTTCGGATGATTTTTTATGAGAAAGAGATAGAGATCGGGGGAGAGGGAGAGAGAGAGAGAGCCAAAAATCCTTACCATAGAAACATATAGAAACAGAAAGAGAGAGCGGCTGCACATTATTGTTGGCATTATGTTGAGGTGAGGGAGAGCGCGATGCTTTTAACGTTATGGGAAAAAGGCACGGGAGGAGAGAGGGGACAGAAGAGCGCATGATTTTTTGGCAACAAGCATATGTAGGAGAGAGAGTGTGAGTGTGACAAAAAAAGAGTGAGAGGGCACATGTTTCTAACGTTGATAATGTTTAGGAGAGGGAGTGGCGACCTATTTTTGAACGTGAAGTGTATCAGAGAGAGAAATTGCAATAGTTAACAAGATCTAAATGTTATATATATTGAGGAGAGAGAGGTAGTGAAAACGTGTTTCTGAACTTTGATGTTATTAAAAACAACGAGAGAGGAAGCGAGAGAGGGAGGACAAGATTTTCCATTTTCAGTTTACTGAAGAGAGAGAGGGAGAGATAAAGAGAGAGCACACTTGTTTTACGATACAAAGTTAATAGAGCATGATTAAAAATGGAGAGAGAGATACAGAAAGAGATGCGGAAACAATTTTTTTAACGCTGGACAAAAAGAGAATACATGCTTGTCCACATGAAGTGAATTACGAGAGACCAAGAGACAACATGTGCTTTTTAATGTTAAGTACATTAAAGAGAGGGAGGGAGAAAGTGAGAGAGAGAGAGCGAGCACATGCTAGAAATGGTAGGTATATTAAAGAAAGTTGGTGAGCGATTCCTAAACACATAAAAGAGAGAAAAAGGGTGTAAGAGGAAAAGGGGGTCGAGAGAGTGAGCACACACTTTTTCACGCTAATCATATTAAGTTGATTGAGATATAAAACGGAAGAGAGAGAGAGAGAAAAAAAAACTTGTTATCGGCGTTTGTTTGCTGAGAAAAGGAAAGTGAGAGAAAAGGCACATGTTTTTAGTGATAAGTTATGCATGAAAAGAGAAATAAGAAGGAAAAATGATAGAGAGAAGGCACATGCATTATAGTGCTCACCATATTAGTGAAAAGAAACGAGCCAGGAATAGCACATGATTTTTGAAGAAAGCTATGTTAAAGAGAGAGGTAATTAGAGTGGGAGAGAGACATAGCACATGATTTCAACTTAAAATATGTTAAGGAGGGAAAGGGAGGGTGAGATGGAAAGAAATAGCATATTTTTTTTTTTACGTGAATTGTATTACACAGTTCCCTTTCTTATTAAAAAACAATAAAAAAATGGAACATACGATCTTCGGTTGCAATGGGAAATCCAAACACGAATCCCACCACAAAAATGAATATAAAAATCCGGAATTTGAAGATGCCACGTGGCACATCTTGAAAATTGGAATCGGTCATTTTGGGTAACCAAGAACGAACTTAATACCACGAATGTGCAGACCAACAGAGGAAACTCAATGCCAAAGTCAAGTTCATCACCAAGTGCAAAGAATCAAACAAGATAGGAGGGAGAGAGGAATAGGCATTCACATGTAAAACAAGATAGGAAAGGCTTTAAGAATCCATTATAAAATATGAGTAAAAACAAAAGATGTAAATCTGGACAATTTGTCCCTATCAATAAAGCCTTGTCGTTTTCCTTGCCTCTGTGAATGATAATCTAAGTTTGCGAAAAACTAACTACTTAACTCTAACAGCAAGAAAAAAAAATAAGTGGCAGTCCAATGACAAAGTGCCACGTGCCTAATCTGACAGCTACAATAATGCACCTGCAGAGGCGCTGACACACATACCCACCCAAAATAGTGTACCCTAAATATCGCGGGTCAAAGTAGATACGATTCGATGTCACGTGAAGCCGAAATCGGTTTAATACTGAATCGGAATAATTGCCCAGAGTCGCACTAAAAACAACAATGTATGTTTTGATTTTGTGAACAAACAAAGATTGAAAGATAGAGTGGACAGGCGGACTGAAAAAGGTACAGAAGCACCGACTGCTTTTTTTGCAGAAAACGACAAAAAAGCTATTCAAAATATGCGATGAAGTAATAAAAAAAGTGTCTGGGTTCATACATTGATTGACCTAATTCCAGAAAAGAAGTATAAATTTCGGATAAGAAAACCCTCAAACCCTAAAAAACCTAAGAAGAAAAACCCTAAATCTCCCAAAAAAATTGCTTGCTGCAGAGAGAGAAAAACTGTACGGCACCATAGAAAACCCTAAATACCCCAAAAAAAAAAAGCCTCAAAAACTCCATTTTCACCATAAAAAATGAAATAAAACAACAGCAACAGAAATAAAAACCCTAAAAACAAACCTAAAAAAATACCCTAAAAAAAAACCGCATACCCAAAAAGAAAAAAAGTTTACTAAAACAGTCTACTAAATAACCCTAAAAAACACCGGAAAATAGTGTCAACACTAAAAAAAAGTTTTTTTATTTAATAAAAAAAAAAAAATGGTAAAACTGCGGGAAAGAAAAATCCAAACAAGGTGAAAAAAAATAAAAAAATCTGGAAATTGGAGATAGCATGGGAGCCTTTCCTGCCAACAGAGAGCCAATTTTAGAGGTTGGTCTCGGCCGGGAGGGGAGGAGAGGGGGAGGGAATTTAGGTGGGTCCTCGGGAGGGCGGGGAGGTAGAGAGGAAAAATAATATTTGCGAATTTCAATCCCTAAGGGAAAGAAAAGGAGAGGAAAAGTCGAAAAGGACATTTTAGGGTTCCGTACTTCCGTACAAAGTACAATATATCAAACTTCTTTTCCCCGAAAAAGAGAGGCGGCAAAAATAATTTCCAAGCGATGCACTCGAAGCCTGCACCGTGACGTGACGTCATATGACGTGTGACTTGACGTCACCAAACTGACATCGGTACAATTAGTTCTGATGGATTTTGGACCGTGACGTGACAGGACGTGAGTTCTGTTATTTGTGGAGTTATTTATCAAAACGTCTTATGGTGTGGTTACATCAGACGAAAAGTGAGGTTTAATACATAATTTTTGTACTTGCCCGTACCATGTCGTACTATATTCTCGTGAGTTTTTGGAAGAGTTTTTGGAAAAGAACAGTACAGAAAATAAGATTACGATTCTCCAAGGATCTGGGAGAAATCATCGACCGTCCGATTGTATTCTGGTCTTCATCCGCAAAGCAATCGCTCCATCCGCCTCTGTAATGGTGAACCTACCTCGAGGAGGCGGAGCCCACCTCGCGGAGGCGGAGGCGGGTTCACCAATACAGAACCTGTAAAATTGCAACACGTGGAATATAAACACGTGCGACGAAGAAAAAATAAAGTTTTCACACGTCCCCAAAGTCACGTGCCGTCGGACAAGGTGACCGTAAAATCTTTTGCCGAAATGAAATACGGTTTTTTCCTGAAAGTCAGCAGAGTGAAAGAGATCTCTGAGGTACATTGACGCGATGCACTTGAGAAGTACACGTACATCATACGCAAGTACAGATTTGCATACGAAAATGGTCGGTTTCCAAATCTTTGACGATTTTAGTGCTTTGATCGTCAACTTACGTGGAGCCACTCAAATCAGAACACGTATGTAAAAACTTGTTTACAAACGCTACGCAATGTAACCGAGGCCTCTGTAATACAGATAATAAGCTGTGTAATACAGAAATTAAGTTGTCCGTACTATTACACAAACCTCTTGATAGAACCATACCCTTATAAATATTGTACTATTCAAGTTCTCCGTACTGTTATTTATAAACGCGACCCAAAACGAACACAACGATTGACAAAAAAATCGAGCATATAATTTACGACACAAAATTGTACTTGTTGAGAAAGACGGCTATCTTTTGAATTGTCAGCATCCTATAATCGGACGGTCACGAACGAACGATTGACGAATCAAGACTCTTTAGTGCACGTGGCTACTTTATTTTTATTCATTGACAAGATCGAGCAGCTAAGATTTGACGGTCAAGAACGATTGCCGAGAGAGTACATTGAAAGTTGCACGTTTGTTGAAGTTATCAGAGAGACAAAGCTACCCTTTTGCCGACGTAAGGCGAGGGAAAACGCTACCCGTTTGGTGACGTCGACCGGGGGACACGTCGTTTTAGGGTGTAGACGAACAGAAAGTCAACTTATTAAAAGATTTTCAAGCGGACGACCAAAGGTCGATAATTCGTATAAAGAAGATGGATTGAATCCCATCATGTCACTATACAAATGGACGGAATGAGTTTACCGATTTTGAGTGCAGAGTGAAAAAAATTGACCGATTCAATATTTCGCAAGAAAATACAGTACACCGCCAAACGTATTAGTGTTTATAAATTATTAGTGTTAAAAAATAACTAGCGTTATTAACACTAATTTCAGTTTTTCAAGATTTGAAAAAAAAAATTACTCTAATTGATCCATAACGATGATTTGGGTACAACGGATCTGCCAATCAAGATCTTCACATTAAAATAGGTAAAGTACAAAATCTGACAAATTGTACACCGTCGCGTCTTTTTGCTCTAATTTATTCACGACTTTAACTTGGGTTTTCTCCTGTATAATTAATACGCGGTCAATATTTTTACACTAAAATAGTTGCAATCTATTTATGCCTTTCATTTTGAGAGGAGTTTTACGTGCGATCGAGATTAGTTTAATCCATGTTTCGTACTTTTTACTCAACAAAGTGCCATTTTGTACGGACTAACACGTCCACAAACCACACTATTCAAGAAGATAATAAATTTAAATTATTAACGCTAATTTTCCAAAACCTTAATTAACGTAGAAAATAAATTAGTGTTATTAATTCTATTTCAGTTTTTAGGGTCAAAATTTGGGGGTGCCGATGTAGCGTTCATAACGCTAATAACTATTGGTGGTGTACTGTATTGTACACAGTGTTTCGCTAATAGTGTTAATGTTTTATTCGGCGCTTAAAACATCTTTATTATGTACACATTTCTCGGATTTTAGAACTTACGACCGCGATTGAAAGGTAAAATTCTCATATTCCGATTCGCGGTCTCAAATTGAAATCGGACAAGTGTGTACGGAGAAGAGATGTATTGAGTGGCGAAACCTTTATTAATTATAATAGCGATTTAAGGTGTACAGTAGATCAGGTAAAATCACCTCATCGACACAATCGAATCATGGGATAAAAGCACTGTACTTTACTTGACAATTCAAAATCTGATCGCGACGTGACATGTATTCCAATTTTCTCAAATTGGGAATTTGTCACGTCATTTCGACGACGCACTTAGAAAAATCGGAGTGGTCTTTATTCCAAAAATTGCGATGGCAAAACCATTTGTGTACAAAAAAGGGTAAAACTGAAAAAAAACATTCAGAGACTACAAGAGTCACAAGAAAGTAACCTAAGACTTAAAACTGAAACCAAACAAAACAATACTAACAAAAGCAAAGAGCCAAGAACCAAAACAAAACAATACCATGGTTAAACCACTTGCAAAATGAAAAAACCTAGACTGGTCTACCTAGAGGTCACAAAAGTCAAAATTTTAGATACCCGAATCCATTTTTTTTTTCTTTTCAAAATTTGAACACCCAAAATTTGGACGAGTTATTGCACGCTCCTAAACTGTTATACGGTACCCAATACGCGTATAAAAAAATAAAGTAAACCAAAACTCAATTTCTCGCGATTACTCAAACCCTCCAAAAATGTACAAAATTTGTGGTACATCTCCCTCATAACTTCCACTATACCAAGAGTACAAAGTACAATCCTATAGGATAGTTATGGATACCACAATAGTGCAATGTAGTGTTGTGTAGCTAAGGCTCCTTGCCGATATTCGATATCTATCGAGTTTTGGGTATTTGATTATCGATATATCGTCAAGATCTATCGAAAAGTTGAATATCGCATTATTAATTCGATATATCGGCCGATAATTTGATATATTTATATTATGATGTATCAAAGTTGATGTTAGGTAAAAAAAAAATCAAAAGCCTCCCTCCCCGGCCCCTTGATGGCGCGAGCTTGGTAAGGGTGGGTGGGGGATATATACCGTAAGATTCACCATACTGTTTATTGTGCTATTAAACATACAATTTATTGTACCATATCTGTACGAACCCCGACTTCGTACCAAATTTATAGAAATAAATTTTGTTGGTCCCCGAGCGATGTATAAAGCCCCCTAATTGTTTGATATTGGATATATCGATAAAGTTTTACCCGATACACAACACTACCCGAGTGGAACTTACCTTCGAAACCTTCAAGTTTTTCGTCTTTTGCTTACCCAACCGTACCCAAAATTGTTTTTGTGTTTTGACACCCTGTTGAATCCCACTTGCCCCCAAAATTTGGCAACTGAATCCGTTTCGGATCCGAAGCGGCCTGTGAAGTACGGATCGGGCATGGATTCGAGTAACCGATTGCGACCTCTGGTCGTGGAACGAAATGGATTGTGAAAACTCGAGGCCCCCGTCGCGATTTTCCCGTACTCAATTCGTACTTTATTTTTGTGCTATAATTTCGTACTTATCCTATTTAGCACCCTTGCCAACCGATTATAATCGTTTTACTTTTTTTTCAAAATCGTGTAAATCGTGATAAGACTTTATCCTGTTTGCTTATCAGATGTTACTTTTACTTAAATTAACTCTCCATCCAGTTTGAACACGAGTTTGAAGATGAGCTCGCATGGTATGGCAATGAGTCTTAAGTCATGAACACTCCTAACCGGAGTACAAACTAAGTGTCAAGATAATGTAAATTGTACTTTGATCTTTAAACTTCCTCCGTACAAAATTGTTACGATTCATTGAAAGAATCGTACGCACGCGGAATCAGTTTGATTTCGCGAAAGAAAAACTGTACTTTCTAGAATATACCGAAAGTACATTTACGTGTGTTAAGATAAAGTTCTAGTTGTTTCGCGAAACATATTTGTCTTTTCGTTTCGCGTCTAGATTGTGGTACGTCTAGTTTAGTACGATAGTACTTTTAGATTTGTCTAGTACTTTCGTTTTGGTTTGTCGTTTTGCAATGTTTCAGTCCTTAGTGAAATTTAGAGTATTCTAGCTTAATCTGCGGACAGGTGGCAGATTTCTGGAGGCTTCTTGGCGGCGCACGCTCACACGTGTCACGCCATGGATGGTATTGTATTTAAGGGACACCATGACTGTGTGTTAATCAATCAATGAGAAATTGGAGGATTATATGGAGTAATAGAAGAGATAGAGAAGAAATTGTAATTTCATTTTTTTGTTAATGTGAGAATTTTCTGAAATGTCTCTTCAATGTTGATTCAATGTTTTATATTCTGAATGCTTCTGCTGCTATAAGTGTTTGTAAGTGAGCTCAAATTTATTTATCGATCCTTTCATTTGGTATCGGAGCGGGTAGAGCTCCATTGTGGTATCTTCTTGTCTAGTGTTGGCGCACAGGGGGAAAGAACTAAAATAAGTCCCCTTTCACTCCCTCCTCTTCAGCTACCCCTGTTTCTAATTTTTGGGAAAATTTGCCGACTCCCGAGGATCCTCCTAAAGAAGAAAGAGAGTTCAGTTTTACCGGAGCCGCATTTGAGACATCATTCCCCACGGACTCATTTGATTAAAATAGAGGTGTTAGTGGCTCTATGTTCGACAATCAAATGCGAGAGTATTTGGAGAATTTCATGCGTCGGATTGATGAGAAATTCTCGGCCGTGAATAGGAGGTTCGATAAATTAACTCACGGTTATCCGGATCCCGATCCGGATAGAGATGATTCTATAGAGAGTGATCACGGAGGAGGACAAAGTAACCGGATTTTTGAATGCATTACCGGATAAGTGGATCCACCTCAAGGAGATTTTACTTGCGAGGGAAAATAACACCTATGAGTTTATTGTGAATTATTTAAAGATGGCGGAGAATAATCGTGTTAGCTCTTCAAAGGGCTCTTTGAGCACGGGATCCTTGAATGTGACCGCTCCCGAATTCGCGGACTTACATTATTTCCGTGGAAGAGGGGGTGGAAAAGGAGGAGGTACGAGAGGCACTGGAAATTAGCTTGATAGGGGCGGAAATTCGAGACCTCGTTTCGTCCAGAATGATAATAGCAACGTCCTGTGTTTCCGTTGCAACCGGCCCGGTCATTTTTCGGCTTCTTGTCCGGAAAAGGAGAAAGAAATGCTTCAATTGTGGGAAACTAGGCCACACGAGCCAACAATGCTACTCTAAATTTAGTAGCGGAGGAGTAAGAGGCGGTCGCAGCTTTGGAGGTCGCGGTCGAGGACGTGATAGTGGTCGTGGTCGTGGACGCTATGGCGGTCATGGTGGAAGCCATGGGAATTTCGTTGACTTGGGAAATTACGAAGGAGGCGAAGGTGGACAAACGTTCACTTGTCTTCACCTCACTATTGACTCTTTAAATGACGCACGCGATGACGCACACGAAAAGGAATAGATTATTGACACGGGAGCTTCTCACCACGTGTGTACGGACGCTACATTTTTTGACGGCATGCGCTCACTTACCGTACCAAAGTTAATTACGGTAGCAAGTGGACAAACGATTACGGTTGGTAAAGTGGGTACCGTTCGATTGAATTTACCTACGTGGGACCGTTTTGGAAATGAAACAATATCGGAAGCACGTTTATTGAACGTCCTATATATTCCGGACGGTTCAGTGAATCTATTAAGTGTACCTCAAATTCAGCGAGCCGGTGGGAGCGTAGTCGCTAGAGGTGATTCGGCGATTCGTATATATCGCGCCGACGGCAAATTAATCGGCGAAGGCGAAGTCACCAATTCGTTGCATAGTCGACTTTTATGGAAGCGACTGAGGAAGAATGCTACTTCCACGGGTATCCTAAATCAAATCTCGGAATTAAAGGGAGATTTAACGTTATGGCACCATCGAATGTGTCATACATCCGAAGGAAAGTTGAGGAAAATGATAAAAACGACATGTGTGAAAGGATTGGATCTTGCTACCGGCGAAAAAGTAAAAGGGTGTGATGGATGTAGTCAAAAACGACAAATTCGTAAATCACATCCAACGAAGGATGTGAAATTTCGGGCTCAACATCCTTTGGAGCTTGTCCACGTTGATCTATGTGGACAAATTAAGCCGGAAAGCCTTGGAGGAAATCGATATATTATGGTCATCGTTGATGATTATTCAAGATTTTCGTGGGTTCGATTATTGAAGAGGAAATCGGATGCTCTTGAAACATTTATTGAGTGGCATGCATTTGCCGAAAGACAATGCGAACGGAAATTGAAAGCCATTCGTTCGGATAATGGAGGAGAATTTATCGCATTCGAGAGGTATTGTAAGGAGAAAGGAATTACCCAACAATTTACTTCACCTTATTCTCCGGAATCGAATGGAGTAGCCGAAAGGAAGAATAGGACCTTACAAGAAATGGTGAGGACGATGGTGCATTCGGCTGGTCAAAGTATCTCATTATGGAGAGATGCCATCCTCACGGCCAATTATATTTGTAATCGGAGACTAACTTCGATTTCCAGTGATAAAACACCATTCAAATTACTTTATGGGCGGTAACCGGCTCTCCATCATCTCCGAATATGGGGATGTCGCGCTACGGTGTATGTGGATCAAGTGAAAAGGAAAGGGAAATTAGCGGCGAGAAGTTGGCCCGGAGTTTTCGTGGGCTATAGCACGAAAGGAAATCTTTATCGTGTATTTGATCCGGTTCGTCGTATTGTGGAAGAATCCCGGAATGTCAATTTTCATGAAAATTTAAAATCAGTTATTGAAAAATCGGCGGAATTGAAGTCGAATCTTGCTTTTTATGAGGTTGACGATGTTACCAATTTCTCGAAAGTTGAGGATTCGGATTCAGATGAGGAGGCGGAATCCATAGTCAATATCAAGAAGGGAAAATCAAATGTTGATCCACAATCGGAGAAATTGGACATTGACATTGATGTTCGGAGTAATGTGAGCCGAAATTCCAAAATGTCGACGCAAAGTCAAAAATCCTCAATCTCAAAATCGAGTTTACCAAATGTGGACGAGGAGGAGCAAAATGTGGAACAAGTTCCATTTCTTAGACGAAGTACTCGAGAGATTAGAGGAAAGAAACCAAATCGACTTTCTTATGACAAAATTGGTGGAGAGAATTCCAATTTCCCATTATTTCGTCTCCTATGCGAAGGAGACGGAATTCCTTTTATAGCAATTAATGTGCGAGAATTTGGCCGGCGATCCTCAATCATACGCGGAGGCGAGAAACTCGTGTGATTGGGAAACGAAGTGGAAGCCGGCATGGGAGAAGGAGTATAAGTCAATTGTGGAAAATCGGACACTTGAGGAAGCTGACCGATATGCTCACTAAGGCGGCGACGTCTGATGTGCTTTTAAGAGGAAGACCTAAACTAGGATTATTGTGACGTAGACGATTCTTCAATGAAGAGGGGGAATGTTACGATTCATTGAAAGAATCGTACGCACGCGGAATCAGTTTGATTTCGCGAAAGAAAAATTGTACTTTCTAGAATATTACCGAAAGTACAGTTACGTGTGTTTAGATAAAGTTCTAGTTGTTTCGCGAAACATATTTGTCTTTTCGTTTCGCGTCTAGATTGTGGTACGTCTAGTTTAGTACGATAGTACTTTTAGATTTGTCTAGTACTTCCGTTTTGGTTTGTCGTTTTGCAATGTTTCAGTCTTTAGTGAAATTTAGAGTATTCTAGCTTAATCTGCGGACAGGTGGCAGATTTCTGGAGGCTTCTTGGCGGCGCACGCTCACATGTGTCACGCCATGGATGGTATTGTATTTAAGGGACACCATGAGTGTGTGTTAATCAATCAATGAGAAATTGGAGGATTTTATGGAGTAATAGAAGAGATAGAGAAGAAATTGTAATTTCAGTTTTTTGTTAATTTGAGAATTTTCTGAAATGTCTCTTCAATGTTGATTCAATGTTTTATATTCTGAATGCTTCTGCTGCTATAAGTGTTTGTAAGTGAGCTCAAATTTATTTATCGATCCTTTCAAAAGTAACATTGTATTGGTGAAGGATTCACTTCTAAAAGAAAACGGCGAGATAAAAAACTTACATCAACACATGAACACTAACCTTTAATAAGAGTCACCTCGTCGAACACAAAACATATTACAAATTCGATTCTAAAATTATTTTAATATTTTT
Organism: Zygnema cylindricum; assembly: GCA_037447655.1. NCBI lineage: Eukaryota > Viridiplantae > Streptophyta > Zygnematophyceae > Zygnematales > Zygnemataceae > Zygnema > Zygnema cylindricum. The sequence goes on along the minus strand of JBBHKE010000176.1, from coordinate 585,651 downwards.
TTATTAGTGTGGCTCCAATTTTAAAAGAGAACGAAACAACATGTGAGTATTTTTATCGTTATTTTCTCTACACAATGTATACGCGTGGGTTCAAACCTTGTTTATTTTAGAGTTCCAATCCATAATTTTCATGAAATTGAACATTCTTTTGTGTATTCTTCTTAAAACACGTTACAATTAAAACACCATTAGACCAATGTCGTGCATATGTCTGATAACGTGAAGATGCATCCAATATCATCAGTTGTGCCCCACTTAAACCCAAATGATGAAAATATATTGTGAATGAAATAAGACATGAAAGAGAAAAATGAATAAATATAACAACAGGCAAGGTAGAAAAAGACTAAGTTGATGGATGACCACTAGGCCCCACGGTCTATTTATATTCCTTGCAGAAGTTATCTTTATCGAGAATAATCTGAATTTATACTTAAATAAAATAAATCAAAATATAAACAATCGAGAAAGATGAATAAAAACTGAAAACGACAATATGCCCGACACTTATGAGGTTTGAGATAACCAAACTCAAAAGATGCGCAAAAGCCAAATAGAAATAAATACACAATCACAAGAAATTAAAACAACAAATAAATAATCCCAACATGCAACTTCCACACTAATTAAAGTTTAGCCACAATCGGGGAAAGACGTTTGCGTCGTGAGAAGGCGGTCGAAATCCACTCAAAAGGATGAGAAAAGTGAAGGAAAACCGTGTAGGTCTTGGCCGAAGCCATTTAGATTAATATGTAAGGCTTTACAATATATTGATAATGTAATGGAAAACTAGACGCTTCACGCAGAGGCAGAAAATCGCCTCTAAGTTGTCCGGACAATTTTATAAATAAAAAGATGGCTGCAGAAAATCCTTAATACTGAAAATAAGTAATCTATGCACTTGAAAATTGTGTGCAGGTGATGATCCAAAGTAATCCATGCACTTGAAAATTGGGTGCACGTAATGATCCAAAATGCACTAAGTAACAAAAACTACGCCTAGGAAAAACAGGCCAATCAGAGTACAGCGTGCTAAGTAAGTAATTGCGTCTAGTTTGGATTAAGCCAATAGGAGGCCGAAATCAAATGCCCTACGTTACAGAATCTATAACCTACGGATTAAAACCCATCCTATCTACATGTGAACGCGTGAACCTCCAAATGGTTCACGACTTTTAATGTTCCAATCACTCACTTTGTCAGAACTGACAGCCGATTTGTCTGTCACTCGCATCAACGGTCCAGATGAGATATTACGAAAATTGTATACTTTGCGTCGACGGTCGAGATACTCCCTCGCGCGAAATGATTCCAATTCGTCGTCGGCCGGAATTTCGGGAGATGCAGGTACAGTAGATTATTTGTAAAACCGTGAATTCGAAAATAGGTCGTCGGCGGATAATCCGGGAAACCAAAGCAGGTACGGCAGGACCGCAGGTACGGTCCAATTTGTGTCCGCGGGAATTCCGGTCAACGTAAGTTGTACGGTTGACGGGAAATAATCGAATCCACCGTCGGCGGAAATCGCGGAATATATATGTCGTAAGTTTCCCTAAATAAAATGGCAAACGAGATGCGGCATGACACCAATTGAATTAAATGTTGGTTTTTGGAAACCTTTAGTCCTCTGTGTATCACATTGCTATGCTGCCATACTGCGGTGGTTACATCGCAGCCATAGCAGCGTGTGCGATAAAGATATTGTGCTGCCATGCTGCGCTGGTCACATCGCAGTCATAGCAGTTTGCGTACTATGTACTAAGTTTATTAACGTACGGAATTGGACTTCAAGTAACGCGATACACATAGACGAAAGTACGGTTTGCTTAAAGGGAAAATGGACGGCGGATCGCGAAGGGATCCGACGTTAGATAATCGACGTGGTTGGAAATGTATGTCGCACGTAGGAAACGAAATGCGACGGGCGACATTTTATGAATCGGACGCCGCTGGAGCTACGGAAGTCAGCGCCGTCAGTTTGGTCATTTTGATGAGGGACACGAAATCGCGTCCATCACATGATATTTATTTTGGACGGTCCAAATTCGCTTGAAGGAATAAATAAGATCTGTAAATATTTAACAATATTTTGTACTGTGTATGAATTATTAATGTAGATCTCAGGTACACTCATATTAATAAAGGTAGTTGATTGATTACGTATGGCTGGTATGCATCCGTACAGCTAGAAGTAAGCTGTAGTTTATATTTGTAGGACTTAGTCATTTTTGAGACGTAGGAACTTTTTGGATAGAAACTGTTTCTGCTCCTTTTTGGGAATTTCATCTGAGAATTTCTCTCAATTCTACTGGCATAATTATCTGAAATTTTGCATGTGTGTTCCTCTTTGTATTTGAAATATTTTGACAAATTTTTAGACCTATTGTGTGCCTGATTTTCTTGGGGATTCATTGTGAAGTTGGTCAGATTTATCAATGTTCTGGCAACCTGTTTTTCTGCAACTTTGACTGAGTGTTGTGATTATTCGGTTTGGTATTGTTATATGAAAATTGGTGGGAATACTTAGTGGCCTGGGAAATATCTGGTTAAGTAGTTTCAGCTTGGGTTGGTTATTCTGTAGAATTCTGAGTGGAATCAAAGTAAGGGTAGTCTTTGGTGCTTCCGAGGGTACATTCATGGCTGAAAATGGCTATGAACAACATTAAAAACCGAGGACTTTAAAGATTTTATTTCACGCCCTCTAGGATGACACTTATTTAAATGCTATCATGATTTTTCAATAATTAGTTTCAAATGAACGTCAAAATGAATGCGCATCCAATTCATTTATAACATTTTTTCCAACGTTACTCGCTTTTTCCGGATAATGTACCATGCGTAAACGTATTGTTACTCATTTATTTACAATTGTATTTGCATTATCAGACCATGACGTTATCGTGTTTCTTATCAATAATTTTATGTAGATTAACATTTTTCGTGATCTTTTGACGAAAGCTAAATTAAGAGTGTACAAACATTGGTGAACACGTAGTATACGACAAATGTTTGTACATTCCGCAAGGTGGCTTTTTTCGTGTGATGCCTCATATTATGGAGCACGAAGAGTCATTGTGCACCACGTTCTAGGTTGCTCAAGGGGAATTAGTGTCAGATTTCAAATTGGTAGCGTTGTTTATCTAGCAGGTATTATCACAATAAATTTGATAAAAGATGTTATCGGTTATCGAATATGAAGAGTTTGAGACCAAAAAAGTGTAATCGCTAAGATATGGGTTTAGGCTGGGTGGTTCTTACCACAGTAAAGCATTGCTTTACAAAAATGAAGAAAGAAAGGAGTATTACAATGTAGCAGCCGAGGGGGGGCGAATCTGTTTTCACAATCCATTCCGTACCACAGTATGGAGGTATCGCGATCATGATGGGCCCGTTATTATTCGTTAATGCTTTGCGAGTCGATAATATAGCGCGATGGTTCCCCTACTTATATATCTAATTAACATATCGATTATCGATAAGTAAAAAAAAGGTACGTAATGGCTACACGCCAAAGGGCTACGGACAAACAACACTACATATTGCAAAAACAAAAAAAGACACAATTTGATTTCTAAATGGCGATGGTCAAACCATCAAAGTAAAAAAACACGATCGTAACAAAAATAAGGTAGAGATTCATATTTTTTTCTATTCAATAAAAACTTAGGCCGTGGTACCATTAGGCGATGTTAGTGGCCTTCGTTACATTGTGTCGGGTCTGTAACCGCCTTTTTTTTTGCGTGGCGCATGCTGGTTGGTTCCTCGTAAGAAAGTATTACGATCCTGCGAATCTATATAGAATCTTTGATAGCAAAGTGTGACGACATACTTGTACAAGCGGAGGTAAAAAGTGACTCATACAAGGTATTGAATAAAATCTGTACGAGCGGACGAAACTTAAGATTTGTAAAAGCGTAAATTTGTCAGAATGGTTAGTGGATGGCAACAATAGCATGAAAAAATATCCTCCATCAAAGATTTTCTCGCGGCTTCCGATGGTCTCGCATCCACCCTTGTGTAAAGCACATGGTCTATGCTACGTGTGGCCACATGATTGCGCGTTCATCGTGGATATTTTTTCACTTTTAAGCGTGCTATATGTCCAGGCTCTTAAAATTAACCTATTTCAGGACAATTGTTGCAAACTAAAAGGTTCGACCGATGGCATATCTGTTTTTGTATCCGGCCGTCACGGTTTACGCCCATAACCTTGAAGAATCAAATCAATCATTCAGTAACCTTTTTTTCCCTCTGACAAAACTAACTAATTTGGTACAGCATTGTACGATCAAATATGACCTTTAGAAAAAACCTCATTTTTCCCCTAATGGAACTTCACCCCTAAGCAAAGAATCTCCAAGGTTATAGCCGTAATCCTTGACCGTCGATGCTTTGATTTTTAATCCGAGGTGCCACGCTGCCAACCTTTTAGTGTGTGGCGAATGTCCTCAAATAGTACAATTTGAACACATTAAGGTTGAACATTCATCAAACGAAAAGTAAGGTTCATTACTAGAAAAAGTGAATTTCCGAATAGGGCCAATGCATTTTCATACAGGGGTTTGCCTTTTTTTTAAATAAATCATGATTATTAGAGATTCGTCAAGATTCTCCAAACTTTTGGGCGACAACGTGGACCGTCCGATTATGTGTTTTCAAAGCAAGCAGTCACTTTATTCAGAGGAGACTAGGACGTGTAAAATGTTAACGCGTGAATAGGTCAGGTGCTATCCAGGATACAAACATTACATGTGGCATACGCCACGCGCATTCGAACATATGCCACACGAGCCGTTGGACAGGGGGGAATCAAATCCAACGAAGAACACCAAAAAAAAAATGTTGAATAATATGTTGTGGCGCCTCCTCCACTATCTATTGACATCCTGAAGTTTCGGCGCCACGACGAAACACGAACGAGAGAACAACGACAAAAAGGACAAAGCACGAACGTACAAATTGTACATTCACGTATTTAATTTTGCGGCTAGATGTACGGATACGAGCTCAGATCTTGTGCTTTTGTAATGTTGGACTATGCTCACAGTCAAAACAAGAACCTACGCGCATCCAATCAATAAAAAGCATGTGCGCGATAGATTCTTTGCTAACACGAACTGATAGAGAAGTGAGCGAAATATAATCAATAAAGCAAAATACAAATCTTACTGCCAGTAAACGTATCCGTACGAATATTGTGGGCGCTTAATGGAGAAGTGGCTTATACGTGTAAAACTGAACCGCGTGGAAAATCGAATAAAAATCCACGGTGAGAGTGCAGTTAGGTGCGTACACGTCGCATGAAACTCTGAGACCTCCGTAAGTCCTCAGAGTGGACATCTTCCAAGAAGCCTCTAGGATAACCCTGGCCCCTTTGTGTTTCAGCAAGAATAATTGTCACCCTGGCAAACAAAAACTCTGACCACCTTCACCCTTATGAAGGCAAAACTCCCCTGAGTCGATAGGAAAAAGAATCTCCGAATTTGCTCCCCTGAGCAGTAGGTTATGGAGGGTCAAAGTTGACCTTTTGTACAGAAGCTCTCTAGGAGAGAGGGTCCTATCTACCAATTTTTTCTAAGTCCTATCTCTCTCACAAACTCTATCTACTGATGTACGGAGCGAATCATATTACTCTTTCGTACACAAAAGAATAGTTGCCAGTGTACTTTGTGTACGAATACTGTACGACATGTTGACACGTGGTATATCCTGATTCGCTCTCTTAATCCTCGGAGATGCCGCGATCCAATGTCTTTTTGCCACGTGTCATCCGATGTGGCGATGACCAAAAACCGCAGAAATCCTCTTCCGCGATCTCGGCATTCATTCCGGCCGTCCGATTAAATGCATATTTAATCGTAGCCGTAATAAATACCTGCGCGGTATTCGTTTAGCTATAGAAACAAATGCGCCATATTTGTTCCTTGTCCGTACCTTAATCCGTACTTTTACATAACTGGATCTATGTATCCCGTAAATAGTTGCAGTTAAATGAATTGTCCTACGTAGTTATATTTAAATAAATATCAAACCCAATACCATGTATCATTAGTCTTAGACTTAACGGTTAGGACTACCGGCTATTGACTATCTATTATTCCGTAGGCACCAGGATCAAATCCTAGTTCCGACATCTACCCTTTTATTAAATAAACATATCGGTAAATAAACTAATCTATTTCTCGTAAATCTCTGGATAGCCTAGGCAGGCATGGCTCTAGCTTCCACTCCAACTTCCGAGTGACTGCGACAAGTGTGGGAGTTGAAGAGAGAAGTTAGAGATAGACTGCCTCGGCTTTTTTCTGTATTTTATTTTAGACCTAGAAAATACTTAAAAAGGAACCATCAATTTATACACTCCCCTTATATTCTAGTCAATCTTTAATTTTAGACCACACTTCTCCCTGCACAAAATTAGCTTAGGGGAAGGCACAAGTTTGGTCATCATATCTGCTACCATCTCGCTATCTGGTCGGTACTCTAAACTGATTATTTTGTTTTCTACTTTCTCTCTAACAAAGCTGAGTCTAATGTCCATGTGTTTGGCTTTTAATTGATGTTTAGGATTGGCAGAAATAGCGATTGCTGCCTGATTATCACAAAATATTTTCTGCACACCACTCTTAAGGTGACCAAGCTCACCAAGCAAAGACTTGACCCACATCAATTCTTTTACAGCAGAGCAAGAGGCCATATACTCAGCCTCCATGGTGGACTGAGCAATAACCTTTTGCTGTTTGCTACTCCAACAGCAAGCCCCATCACCCACATATAATACATATCCAGAAGTGCATCTCCTCATCGGAGCATCACCATAACTGGCATCACTCCAAGTAGTGATGTCAGTATTCTCCCCACCCAAATGCAACCATAGATCCCTAGTTCCTATCAAATATCTAAGGACTCTCTTAGCTGCCTCCCAATCCTTCTTAGTGGGAGCATTTAGACTTCTACTCAGCACTCCTACAGCTGCAGCTAAATCCGGCCGGGTACAATTCATAAAATAGATTAGACTTCCCACTACTTGCCTGTAAGGAATAGTCTGCATGAACTTCTGTTCTTCAGGAGATAATTCCTCGTCTAAGACTATGACTCCTTCTTCCTCACTCCCCTCACTTCCCTTCTTTAACTCCATTGGAGTTGTACAACTATTAGCTTTATCCATCTGAATTTTTTCAAGCATGTTCCCTATTACTTCTTTTTGAGTCAATCTTATAATCTTTCTTTTTCGGTCTCTTTCTACTTGAATTCCCAAAATATATTTTGCTTCCTCGATATCCTTCATTTCAAATCTCCCCTTAAGATCGGTTTTCAAAAATTTTTTTTTTTCATTGATTTACTTAAAACAAGCAAATCATCAACATAAATTGCAATAAATATAACACCTTCTTCATCTTCAAAAACATAGATTGAGTGATCTGAGCTGATCCAGATATATCCCAGACCGGTAAGAAACTCATCAAGCTTCTTATTCAACTGTCGAGGCGCCTGTTTCAAACCATAATGAGATTTAATTAGCCGACATACCTTACTCTCCTCTCCTTTTTCCACAAATCCTTAGGGTTGTTGCATGAAGATCTCCTCTTCTAAATCTCCATGCAAAAAGGCTGTCTTGATGTCCATGTGGTGCACCTCCATGTCTTCCGCTGCTGCCAGACTGAGAAGTATGCGGATGGATGCAAATTTGACGACCGGGGCAAAGGTTTCCTCATAGTCAAATCCCTCCTTTTGTGTAAATCCCTTTGCCACTAATCGGGCCTTATAACGCTCGATTGTGTTATCTGGGTTCAGTTTTAATTTGAAAACCCACTTACACCGATTGGTTTTCGGTTAGGTGGACAATCCACCAACTCCCAAGTATCGGCTGCTATAATTGAGGCCATCTCCTCATTGATGGTTGTCTTCCACCGGTTTCTTTCTGGGCAAGTCATCGCCTCTCCATAAGTGTGAGGTTCATCTTGATGAGATAGTTTTGTTACCTTGTTATAAACTTGTTTTTCCTGCAATCTTTTGCTACTTCTCCTTCCCCCCTCAAAATCTGTGGCCGGAATAGATGGTTATCTTGGGTTCTTTCGAACAATCTCGGCTTCTCCCCTGTCCCTTGATTCCGAATCAATTTCTACCACGTCTTTTGCTTCGGGTAGAGTTGTCACTGGAGTTTCCGCAGCCGAGTTCTTTTCGGTCTGATTTGTACCTGCAAGAATGTCATCTTCTCTAAAACCTGGATAGTTAGGAAGTTCAAAGTCATCGGAATTTTCTGACTCAAATCTGATTTTTACTGACTTTGTATACTTGAAGGGATCCACGGACTTTCCTTCATCCATAACTACTAGATGCTTTACTAAGATTATATCTTCCCTTTTTAGATCAGTAACTCTATATCCTTTAACATCCTCATCATATCCTTATAAGTATCCAAGCTTTATTTTAGGATCTAGCTTCCAATTGGACCGATCTGTATCTAGACTGAATACTTGACTGCCGAAAACCTTTAAGTGAGATATGTCTGGTTTCCGACCTATCCATCTCTCATAAGGTGTTTGATCTTTTATAGCTGAAGTAAGAACTTTTTTTTTTAGGTAATTAGCACAGTTCATTGCTTCGGCCCAAAACCTTTTTCCTATCTTCTTGTCCGACAACATACTTCTAGCAGTATCACTTAGTGTCCTATTTAATCTTTCAGCTACCCCATTCTGTTATGGGTTTTCTGGATGTGTCTTTTGGTGTTGGACTCCATCTTCCCTCAGAAAATCCTCAAATTGGTTAGAGGTATACTCTCCACCATTGTCACTCCTTACTCTCTTCATTGGAGTTTCATGGAGTTTTTCGCTCCATGCTTTATATTGTCTAAAACAATCCTAAGCCTCTGACTTGCTTTTCAAAAAATACACCCTGGAATACCGAGACCAATCATCATTGATATTTATCATAAATCTCTTCCCCCCCGGTGAGGGCACTTTAGCCGGTCCCAAAATATCTTTGTGTACTAAATCTAGAACTTTTTCTCCCTTATAAGTGGCTGTTATGGGAAAGGGTAATCTGTGTGCTTTACCTTGAGCAAATCCACTACAATCACTTTTATTATCACTCTCATTGAACTGAATCCCTTCCACCACTCCTATCTTTTTCATCTCTCTTAATGTATCTAGATTCACATGGCCAAGCCTCTTATGCCACATCATAATATCATGAACACCAGCATAATAATGTTTCTTTGATTCATTACTTAAAATCAGCCTAAATATCCCTTAGCTACCTTTCTCACCAATGAAATAAACCTCTTCCTCAAAACTAGCAGTAAAGACTCCTTCCTTAGTGCTAATAAAAAAACCCTTATCATCTAATACAGATGTAGAGATGAGGTTTTTGTTCAACTCCGGAATAAACAATACATCGGAGAATGTTACTATAGATGTCTTTCCTTCTACTAACACTTTCAGATCTACCAATCCTACAAAAGTAATAGTGAATATCCTTCCATCCCCGTACTCTATCTCTACGATGGGAATTTTTCTTATCTTAGTGAACCGGTGCTTATCCTTACACATGTGCATGGAGGCACCTGAATCTACAATCCAACCTGCTTCACCTTTCAATCCACCGTAAGCACATTTCTGCCTTCATGGAATTTCGACCTCGTTTTTCGCCTCCAACTCCTCATCCAATAGGAGTTCATCGTCCTCGTCCTCGGATTCCGCCTCATGTTCCTGTGTCACAAGGGCCTTTTTCTTTCCTCTTGGGGTTCCACCGGTCTGCCCCTCCTTTAACTGAAGTTAGGTTAGTTTAGTGCACTCTGCCATGTAGTGCCCCGATTTCTTACAAAAATGACATAAACCTTTTGGAGCCCTTGGTCCTAACTCGTTGGTCTGATTTTTCTGCTCCCTCCCCCCATAGTTTCCAACCGATTTCCGGGAATCCTTGTTCCTCCAATCGGTCGCAGCTGCCAAGGCTTGCCCACTCTTTCCTCCCCTTCGGATCTCAATCGTATTCTCCTAAACGAGAATCATCCCTACCACTGAGTTCCATATCCACCTTGAGTCCGGCAAGTCCTGCACACGGTAAACTATGTTCACGAACTCATCGGGTAACATCATCAGTAAAGAGTTAACCTTTTCATTTTCACTAAAATATTTTATAGCACTCTCTAGCTCCATAAAAAGTGTAGCAAGCTCATTGCAAAAATCCAACATCTTCCCCCCTTTGTATACATACTCCTTAACTTTCTGATCAACCAATTGTTGTTGCTGAATCGTACCACTTCGGTACATCTTTATGAGAGCCATCCAAAGATCGGATGCCCTTTCTACCAACAAATGAGGACATGCAAGCCCTTGAGTAAGATGGTAGAGGATGAAGTGCTTTGCCGCCATATTGTTGAAGTCCTAGGTATGAGCATCATTCGCCTCATTCCTCGGAATAGGTGACATGAATGCTGAACGAGTTGCTATTGGTGAGGTCGTCTCCTTCTCTGTTGCTTTGTCCACCACCTCTCCTTCCTTTATCTCCTCCGTTGAAGATGGATCTGCTTTCCTTGTGAATCTTCTTCCTCCAAACCCTGGAGGGACTCAAAGACTTGATGGACGCCCCACTCGTCCACTCACTATCCCCCAAAACCTTTCCTCCCATATAGCTCCTATCATCATACTTTCCCAGTATATAGAGCCAGTTCTGTTAAATATGGGTACCCTAGAGGGTGGGCCCATAACCTGAAACTCTGAGACCTCCATAAGTCCTCAGAGTGGACAGCTTCCAAGAAACCTCTAGGATAACCCTGACGCCTTTGTGTTTCAGCAAGAATAACTGCTTCCCTAGCAAACAAAAACTCTGACCACCTTCAACCCTGTGAAGGCAAGACTCCCCTAAGTCGATAGCAAAAAGAATCTCTGAAATTGCTCCCCTGAGCAGTAGGTTATGGAGGGTCAAAGTTGACCTTTTGTACAAAAGCTCTTTGGGAGAGATGGTCCTATCTACCAATTTTTTCTAAGTCCTTTCTCTCTCACAAACTCTATCTACTGATTTACGGACCAATCATATTACTCTTTCGTACACAAAAGTACAACTGTCGGTGTACTTTGTGTACGAATACTGTACGACATGGCCTAAATGTCGACATGTGGTATATCCGGATTCGCTCCCTTAATCCCCGGAGATGCTGCGATCCAATGTTTTTTTGCCACGTGTCATCCGATGTGGCGATGACCAAAAAATTGCCGAAATCCTCTTCCGCGATCTCGGCATTCATTCCGGCCGTCCGATTTAATGCATATTTAATCGTAGCCGTAATAAATACCTGCGCGGTATTCGTTTCGCTATAGAAACAAATGCGCAGTATTTGTTCCTTGTCCATACCTTAATCCGTACTTTTACATAACTTGATCTATGTATCTCGTTATCAGTTGCAGTTAAATGAATTATCCTACGTAATTATATTTAAATAAATATCAAACCCAATACCATGTATCATTAGTCTTAGACTTAACGGTTAGGACTACCGGCTACCGGCTATCTATTATTCTGTAGGCACCAGGATCAAATCCTAGTTCCGACATCTACCTTTTTAGTAAATAAACACATCGGTAAATAAACTAATCTATTTCTCGTAAATCTCTGGATAGCCTAGGCAGGCATGGCTCTAGCTTCCACTCCAACTTCCCATTGAATGCGACAAGTGTGGGAGTTGAAGAGAGAAGTTAGAGATAGATTGCCTCGACTTTTTTCTGTATTTTAATTTAGACCTAGAAAATACTTAAAAAGGAACCATTGTTTTCTACATGCGCCTTGTGCCTTGCGCCAACGTGGATGCGAATCAACCGAGATTATGACGTCACACTCCCATCATCAAAGTTTGCACGGCTTTTTTGTCGTTCCATTTTGAAATTATAAATTGTTCATCATAATGCACTCTGTACGAGTCATAAACTAACTCTGGTGGTACCTGTATTACCTCCACCATTACTAATGGTTATAGATATAACCCTTGGTGGTTCAGATAATACCTCCGTTGTTACACACGGTACATATATTACTTCCGCTGATACAAATAACACCTCCGCTGAAAGAGATAGTATAGATAATACCAACGTTGTACAGATTAACCTCCGCTGTAGATCGTACATGTAATGCGTTCTGACTTTGCCTTCGAAGATTAGGGCGTGTTCCCATATGTTTAAGTAAGGTTTTTTTTCCGTTGTTTACACATAAAATGGGACTTCCAACTTGAAAATATTACGCCGTACGAAAAATGGGCAAAAACTCAAATATATTTTGCGTCATCTTGGAACTTGAAAGGTACGGCGATTTGGCAGTATTATCATCACGACCCACTTCCAACTCGTCTTCACACTTGCACTGAAATCAAATCGCTACCTGATTTTAATAAAAATACTGTCTATTGACGAATTGAAAGCCTGGGATGCACGCGTGAAAAGTTTTCAATTTTTTTTGCACGAAGGAAAGTACACGCTATTTTTTTCACTGCTCGTCACGAGCATGCACATAAGAAAATGACAAACATGTACGGAAAAAAACTTGCAGGGGTCTCGGACCTCCACTTTCCTTCATGGGTCCTTTGCAAAAGTTTACGTCGTCCTCGTCTCTCTTCCTCTTTCTCACTCGATCGCTCTTATTTCTCTCTCCCCTAAATGAAATGCGGCAATGATGGTTTCAAATGAAAGATGTATTTTTTATCTTTTTTTTAATATCTTTGGTCGTAGTTTGACGGCATATCGAATGATAAAAGATAAATAAAAGAAATCGGAAGCCATGGCGGAAAGTTTACGTACTAATGAAGTCACAGCGTGGCGTGACTTCGCAATGTCAAAACCCTAAACATCTACGATGTCAAAAAAACCTCGACGTCTACAACCGTCGCCGTTTTTGTAGACGTCACTTATTTAAGGAAGTTTCGCAGTAGTCTACATTTCGTTTCGTAGTCTGTCGCACATTTTGTAGACGTCTACGACTATCACAAATTTGAAGTAAAGAAAGACATAGGAACACTTTGAAAAGTACACCTTAAAATAAACGCTAAAATCCAAAATAACGTTTCAAAATACCGGTTACATGGGAACACGCCCTTAGACCAGTAAAGGCATAAGTAATAATTTTTTTCACGTTTATATATTCTACCCGTTATTTTAGTAGTTTTTTTTTCACCGACACTTGGCGAATTACCAAAATTTTGGGGCTCGCCCTGCCATGGATCCACCAAATTGGTTATCGCGCAAAAACCGCTATTTTTTAACTCAAAACAAGATTTTTATGAGCCAATGGGAGCCATTCCATATACGCTTAAGCTAGAAAAGTACACCGCCAATCGCTATCTACATAAAAATTATAGACCGTTGGTCGTTGCTTTGGAAACCATTAAATAGGCCCACTTTCTGTTCGTCTACACCCCTAAACGGAGTGTCCCTCGGCCGACGTCAGCAAACATGTAACTCTGTCCCGCAAATCGCAAATTTCCGCCAATCGTTGTGTAGTTTTGGGTCGCGTCTACAAATGTACGTACAAACGCCTTGAATAGTTCAAAAAGTACTTGGACATTTTGATAAATAGGACGCGGTCCATGCGGCATGATAAATGGGACACTGTCCCCATTCGACCTTGGTTGCTCGATCTTGTCAACCGGTTTGCGTCAATCGTTTTGTTTTAGGTCGCGTCTACAAAAGTCCGTACGGAAGTTTAAAACAGTACTATTGTCAATCGTTTTGTTTTGGGTCGCGTCTACAAAAGTCCGTACGGAAGTTTAAAACAGTACTATATTACTTTGACGTTTTGATAAACAGGACACGGTCCCAAGTGTAACAGGCATGAAAAACGGGCATGATAAACGGAACACTGTCCAAGTTCGTGTAACGGGCATGAAAAATAGGACACAGTCCATTTCCGTGTAACGAGAGTGATTTACTAGTTAGAGTAAATAACGCTAATTGGGTGACCTTAAAATAAAAAACAAAACTGAAATACAATCCATAATTCTATTTTTTCCATCATTACAATTAGTTTTTTTTTTCAATTAGCGTTAATAATGGAAGTACATGTGATGGAAATAGTGTTGCGTACGGACAAGGTATCTCCGCACGAAATGGTATTGGTTGAATTACAAAGGCATAAAAAGACACTTAACATTATTGCGCACACATGCGAATGTGCACTGGAAGAAAGAGACGCAAACTCGTCGACAAAAATCACGTTCTCATATGTTCGTCGGTCGACCGTGTGAACAGCGCGACGGCATACGAATTGTCAGATTTTGTACACATGCACATATTACTGTAGATATCGAAAGGGCGGGTATTTATTATTCGTGACAAACCAAATAATAGTTAGGGGTTAAGTAGTATATATATTTATTTAATTAAAAAAAAAGTCCCGATTAGTGTTAATAACACTAATTTTTTTTACGCTATTTATTCCTTTACTCTATTAGCGATTGACGGTGAAGTAAAGGCTATACTCCATCAAGGTACAGTACAGTACTTTTTGGGCCCAATTTTGGGCTTGTACGGAATCGCAAAAAATGATCGGAGAAAGCTCAATGATTGGGGTACCTCTTTTTTTTCGGCAAATTCTCAAATAGAATAAAGCACGCTAAATGTTTTTGAACGTTATTTGAGGTACCCCGCTCAATACGGTTCATAACTGTAATTTAGTGCCCTTTTAAATAGTGTGGTGTACGGACTGTCAGATTCGTACTATTCTCTACCTTTTTAAATATAAAAGTACAGAAAATATAATAATATGTAATTGCGTAAATATTTACCGGCATACGCGGATGTCAAAAAAACGCGACGACATACGATCTGAACAATTTTGTACATCCACATGTTTTAGGGTGGACATATTATGTGCCGAAAATTTGTACAAAGCAGTTTTCAAATTAGAGTCAATGATAAATTAGTATCATTGTGTACACTTAAAAACCCAATTTACCGTAAAGTACGCTAATTGTTTCATTACGCTATCTATTTCATTACGCTAATAGCGATTCACGGTGTACTATTAGGGTTAAAACTAATAGCGATACGCGGTGTAGGAAATGGTTTCGTCCATAGTTCAAAAGTATGCGTTTTTATGGCAGGCCTTTGGTAGTCGCACAAAGCTTGGCACAAAACTCGCGCAACGTAGGCATACTGTATGTGTGTGTGGTGTGCACACCCATGTACGAGCGTACGAATCTGACGTATGCTCATAGTACAGCCCACGCCGCCGAACGAAATTTGTTAGCGAACTGACACGGCGTAGGATGACATTGCGCGGGAAAAAAAACCGGGAAAAAAAAAACCTGCGGACGAATCTGACAATAGTCATGTCGTAAGTTGTGTTATGGGCTTTTCATGTGATCTTATGAGATCGTTACTTTCATCAACGACCGTCAAATCGTCCGAATCTGACGGTTTAAATAAAAAGTCGCTCAAAACTCACAGAAAAAGATTTTTTTGTCAGTTTTTTTTTTCAAAGTTAGACATGACGTTTCATTCTCTATCGAACCATGTGCAACTCAACCCTGTTACTATTTTATTTTCATTTTGCGGCCAATACAATATGGGTCTTAAGGTAGTATTGTAAAATTCATGTACAGTAGGCATATTGTATGGGTGTACTGTCACCTACTTTTGAACTATGGTTTCCTCCAATCGTTGGATCGGAGAACTTTTTTGAGACGCGTAAAACAACCGTAAAAAATTTAGGGAATTGCTAATCGCAGAGACGATTTTTGCTGCGCGCAGGTAGTTGTCAGAAATTGTACATTTGAAGTACAATTTTGTACAGGCTACGTACCTTTTATTTCAGATCTGACGGTCAATCCGTCGAACAACCTTGACTGGCGGAATATTGTACCGGCGGTTAAAAATGTGTCGCGCTTGCAAACGTCGACCGTCATAAAAAAAATTAAATTTCACACGGCTGGCGCAGGTTTACTGGAACCAAACTGCGGCAGCCACATATAAATAAAATGGCTGCGCGCATGTAGTTTACTGTAAAAATGAAATCAGCTCGCGAACCGTTACATTGAACTTGGACCCATATTAAAGGACGACGTACAACGTGTAAACTCGCACGAAACCAAATAAACTTCGTAAAAAATAAAAATGCGTACCCGATTACCCGCGTATAAACATCGATGAAACTATAATGATCGCCGCCACGCGGACGCACACCAGCCATTTCACTTTTGCTAACGGAAGGATAAATCCCCGCTTAGTGCGGGTATCGGTAGTTTATATCGCCATAAATACCAGATATTCCATATATCAATATCGCATGAAAGGTGACCTCGATATCGCGCATCGACCAATAAATACCCATATATATATCGCGAAAATTGCATATCCGTATTTGGCTACGTAAAAGAGTAACAGCATTTAAAAAATCGCGGCATTTGCATTGAGGGGTTTGCGCCCGTAAAATTACGATATATCGTCGATACGATATATTGGCGATATATCGCGATGATTTGAAATTCGATATATTGAAGCGATATATCGAATATCGGGTACATGAAATTCGATATATATATCGAATATCGGCAATGGGTCCTCGATACCCAACACTAACCTGCGCGCAGCCATTTTATTTATATGTGGCTGCCGCAGTTTGGTTACAGTAAACCTGCGCCGGCCGTGTGAGTTTTTTTTTTTTTATGACGGTCGACGTTTGCAAGCGCGACACTTTTTTAACCGCCGGTACAATAATCCGCCAGTCAAAGTTGTTCTACGGATTGACCGTCAGATCTGAAATTAAAGGTACGTAGCTTGTACTAAACTGTACTTCAAATGTACAGTTTCTGACAACTATCTGCGCGCAGCAAAAATCGTCTCTGCGATTAGCAATTCCCAAAAATTATTCTCAAATGTTTTAGCTTTCCCGTATTATTTGTCTTTTTGCTGCTTTAAGCCACGCGTCGAGCTGTGAATGGCGGAAAACTTGGACCGGTTCATCTCCCTTAGAAACCCTAAAAAAGGTACATTGTGCTTAGGTCTTGACTTTGGAGAGAAAGGTACAGTATGCTCGCGCGTGCGAAAAAACGCAAGGTTCTGTACGGTACCCCGATTCTTTTGGCGGATAGTGTTTCGATTTTTTTATGGAAGAATGCCCTAACCTGCTTTCAAAATTACCGCATGGAAATTCCCGGATTAAGTTATCTTACGTACTGCGCGGAGATTGGTAGAATGTATACGTGGCGTATGGTCAGCCATTCAGCTCTTTATGACGGCTGCCTAGATCCACTAATTGCCAATTGATGGCGGTACGGATTAGTCGGTTCTCTCTTTCGCAAAGAGTCGCGCAATCTTCGTCCTATGCGAACGGCGTTTCGAGTTTCGACGGACGACTTCCGTTAAAGGAACAGTATGGACAGCACTTTTGTCGCTTTGTATACGCAATCAGACATATTAAATACAGCGGACACGGTTAATATTAATACGGGCACGAATACAGCTAAGGCATATCTTTGTAGATACGCCAGAATTACTAAACTACACGGCTGCAAACGGCCATAATTTGACCGCTCGCCATTTCCGCCTAATTTGTTCAGCCGTCACTTTTTTCGACTTACCCGATAGGAGTTTAGCCGGAAGAGACATTGAAATGTTTCAAAATGGCAACGACTGTCATTGGCCATTTTCGAGATCGGTTGACTTTATCGCGATTCACCCTTAACCTTGCCGTTCACTGCCAGGAGCAGAACGTGAACGGGATTGGTCCATAACCTCAAAGAAGCGCGAATAGTGATGGAGGATCTTCTCACGTCCAAGATACGAGATTTCCAACAAACAGACGTAACGGACGGCCTAGATGACTTGTACAAATTGCTCGGGAAACAACCTTTTGTTTTCGGACGACCGGTCGTCCCCATTCTCAACGTTTTGCTCCGAACGCCGTCAATAACTAACCGACGATAAAAACACGTCCCATTTGAAGTCAGAAAATATCCTAGTATCTTAGAAAAGATACGCACAGCCTGGAATGTCACGTCCCCACCAAAATCTGTTCGTGTCCGCAAGATTTTCCGATTTAATTGGAAAACCTATCCGCATCACACAAGATTCCGAAACGATACTGCAAATCATTCCTAATGAGTCGCGTACGGCTGCTCTCAGCTTCGACCGTACTTAGAACGTCGCAAGCGACAGAATAAGATTGGACCAGTTCAGTTCTTCGGGTGGAAATGTGGACTCGTCGACCAACGGAATATATGTGAGTCACTAGAAAAAGTTAACCAATCAAATGCAGGTGGAGTTCCGCGTAGTTTTCGGCAGATGGATCCAAAAGGTCCGCTCGCCATTCCGTCTGTCGCATTCGAAAACAACCAGAGGCCAAACCGCGGCACCTGCAGAGTGTACGGACACCTCCCCTCCAAAGACCAAGCGATCTTACCGCATATTCTTTTATGCATGGCAGCATGGCAGATGTCACATGTACGCCAAAATACACGTCGGGTAACAAGCTATGGACATATCACTCGGGGGGAACGTACAGGAAGGCAACTTATTATGTACCATCTCATAATCCAGTTGGACGAAGTAACGCAGTACGGCTGACAGGTTTTGCTAGGTCGGCAGCTGGAAAATCTACAAGACACGTGGAAATTTGTCTTATCGCCCACTCCGGTTGACCCGAGCCCTCTGACAAATTAATGCGAATGAAGGCTGGCGTATGTACGGCAAGGCTTGATTGCGGCTCCAAGTTGGTCACGGTTTCATGCAGAGGTAATCCATTACATGTAAAACAAACGACCGCTCGTACTCTATAATGCTTCCCAGCCGTACGTCTAGGTGCCTGCAGTCTTTTGCAGGCACTGGAACAGTGCTCAGCACCCTAATCAAACAAAAGGACAAGGAAAAAACAAAAACTACCTTGGAAAGAAGAAAATAAAGGACAGAAAAAACAGAAAATAAAGAACAAGAAAATTTCATGTGGTAAAAGAGGCACTTGGATGCGGACAAAATCGTATATTGTACTAGCTGTAGGCACGTACATCCTGATGTACTCTTTTCCTTCGCAGCATAACGTGGTGCTGTCCTGTACTTTATTATGCGCACCGTACTACTTCTGTACTTTCCACATGTTACGAGGGTCAGTGATTTTATTCGATCCAAGATTGCTTTTTTGGACTTCTTTTCTGTGCTCTTTCCATGTTACTTAAATCCAAGAGAGAATCCGTACATAGCAGCGCGACATGACAGACGGGAAACATATAAATTTCAGGATTTTTTTTTTTTTAACGTTGCTTTCTTGCCGATATTTTATGTTTTTTCCTTCGTAAAAATACACCGTGAATCGCTATTAGCGTGTTGGTCGCTAATTGAGGTACCCTGTTTTTTTGGGCAAATTCTCAAATAGAATTAGACATTCTAAATGTTCCTACACGTTATTTGAGGTGTTCCATAAAATAGGATTCATGACTCTAATATAGTGCCATCGTAAATAGTGTGGAGTACGGTCTGTCAGAGACGTACTTTTCTGTACTTTTTCAAGTAGAAAAGTACAGAAAAGATATTCACGCTGTCAAGGATTCGCGCTAACATGCAATTGCGTAAATGTTTTCCGGCATTCACGGATGTCAAAAAAACGCGACGGCGTACGATTTGAACAATTTCGTACATGCACATATTTTAGTGTTGATATATTCTGCACCGAAAATTTTTACAAAGCAGTTTACAAATTAGAGTATACGAAAAATTAGAATAAAAATTATTTCCAAAAAAAACAACATTCCCAATTAGCGTAAATAACGCTAATTGTTTCATTACGCTATCTATTTCATTACGCTAATAGCGATTCACGGTGTAGTGATAGAAATTAAATATGATTCGTCCAAGCCTCGAAGGCACGCGGCACCTTTTTCCGGAGACCCGCTGCGGATATTTCCAAATCTTGTCGTATCCCTCGTGACTCGAGTCTCGAGGGCCCCTCCAAAATTTCTTGGAGTTCATGGAAGGACTTCGCGACAAAAAACTTGGACCCAAGGACATTTCGTTGTCTTTATCGTTCGATTGAGGGGATAAGAATTTAAAAAGACATGAAAGGCCTCCTACAGATCAGTTTGTCCGTACATCATAAAGGACACCGTACAAGCCTACCCCTCGTGACATAGAGCTAGTGGACCTCTTCATGGCCAGGTGAAAAAAAAAGAGAGAGGTGGGGAAGAGAATTTACGGACGATAAAATATAACGGACAAATCTGACAGATCTCCTTACCTGTACGGTACAATTGGCGGTTTCTTCACTTTTCTTCCGGAAAACCTGTAATCCGTACCGTACCTGGACTTCAACTAAGGTGCTATGCTGTTGTTGAACCGACTGTTCACATTTCACTGCATGGAAACTCCAGAACTCGGAGTTATCGATTCGTACGCACGGAATTTTTAAAGTATTCACCTAACATTTTCCGATTTTTTGCGAGGACCACGCGAACGTCTCATTCGCGAACGGCTCGGAATGACTGTGCCGTACTGTATGGGTACCGTATGTACACCTAGAGAGTACAGTATCCGTACAGTTTCCGGGAGACGCGGATGACAACTGGAAAAAAACGCTGTGTACCTCTTGCCGCAGGAAGTATTGGGCACTTGTTTTCGCCGGTGGCCCCGGAAGAACCTAGCTCTGTTGTAGAATCCAGAAAGTACAGTCCAAACGTCGCCAACTAGTACTTTTGTTTGTCGTAAACAAGGTATACCGTAGTTACGCGTTAGTTTAGGTGTTGTGGCTTTTTTAAGGGATTTAGTGTTTAAACATAAAACGTCCATGGAAACATCGTTTAAACGTGTAATCTTTTGAAGCCTCATTTTCTCGTTTCTTTCGTACGTTTAACCGCATTTAAGGACAAAATGCCCCTACACCTTTACATTTTCCACTATTCGTAATTAATTAGAGTTTCAAAATTCCAAATTCCCCCAATGGACCACGATTTGAAAAACAAAAATATAATTAGGGCTTTTATTACAGTACACCGCGAATCGTAATTATAATAATGAAAAAATTAGAGTAAAAAAACAAAATAAAACAATTAGAGTAATTGACGCTAATTTATGTGATAGAGCTTTTTCAACTATGAAGTCTACTCTAATTTATTTAGTTATTCTATATTGGGTTATGTCGGTGATAATTATGTGCGCGATAATTATGAACACTAAATTACGTAGACGTACAAAATGTGTCAGTCCGGTATAGTATTGACGTCATTATGACACTAATAATGTTTGTCGCATTGAATGTCAGTTAATGTTCAAACTGACGACGATGCTGTCGACGGACGAGAGTTATGCGAACGGATTTTTTTTTATGTGATTTATTTTTTTGTTTAGTGCGATTTCACGTGCGAGCGCGATTCTATTAAATCATTATTTGTACCTTTTTACTTATAAAAGTACAATTTTGCACGGTCAGACGTCGTCCGTACTCCACACTATTTAAAAATAACCTATATTATAATTTTTTACGCTAATTAAACCTCGCCTAAATTAGAATAATGAAAAAATTAGAATCGATTACTCTATTTCATGTGATAGAGTCGAAATTTCGAGCGACCGAATTAGAGTAATTTACTCTAATTACGATTCGCGGTGTAGTATATTTGTTGTCCCCAACTCCTAATGTATTGAATACTTAAAGCCAAAAATAGCACGATAAAATATAGCACAAAAATTGGTTCTTACCCCATCTTCGAGTTTTGACCGGGTATGTTATGTATCGAAGCGGAACCACCAGTACTCGATTTTGTGTGTCCTATATTCATTGATACGACGACTTAGTTTCTCTTTACTCAACTCGACACTATTCCAATTACCAATATCAAATAAAATTTTGTGTAACCTTTTAGAACACATAAAATTGCATGTAATCTTGTTTCGGATACCCCATGAAGTAAGTCCTAAAAGAAATTGAAACGCTAAATTTACTTTATAAAACTAGCAATACCGAAAAACCCCTCAAAAAATGTAAAATAACAAAAGACTTAAGAAATCCAAAATTTCCCAAACATTTAAAAATACTACAAAACCTAAAAATACTTGAAGAAATTACGTCAAGGATAGAAAACTTGAAGAAAAAACGTAAAAAATAGACTTAAGTTTTAGAAGACAAGTTGGCACATAGGACAAGCAAACTGCTTTAATTTTTTTTTTAAGTTACGAACATGCTTTTCGCTTCGCCAATCTAATATATATATATATATATATATATATAATGAATACTTAAAGCCGAAAATAGCACGATAAAAGATAGCACAAAAATTGGTTCTTACCCCATCTTCGAGTTTTGACCGGGTACCGAATAATGTAAAATTGTATTAAAATGAGTTTGATACGCAACGCGACAAATGCGCTTACTTCATGTAGTTGTAAAAATAGGGTTTTTCTTTGTAAATTTTGTTACTCATTAATAAAAGGGCATTGGTTACATTTGGACAGTAATTATTAATAATAACTATTTTATAACATTCCGTGCTTTTTTGAATGTTTAAAACGTAAGTTCAAGATTTGTAAACACTAAACAGTATAGACGAATGTTAAAACGTTAGAACGTGGAATCTACGCCACAAGGTTTTTAGTTTGGCGCTAGAACAAAACGCGCTAATCTAGGCAATCTCTCGAAACCGGACGGACCGTTTGCCTTGTAAGGTTGGCCGCTACAGTACTGTAGTTGTAATGGGAATAAACTCTGCCGGCACTTATTGTACGGTTTGTGTACAATACATGTACGGCATACCTGTACGGTAATGTTGGGCGGTTCCTGGGAACACCTAGCAGGGTAGGGTTTCCTGGAATGTAGATGACAGAAAAAGGAAAAATTGAAAGGAGAATTTTGGCTATGGCTCCTCACAGAATGGGAGAAGCAGAAGGAGGAGAACCTTTGGTAGTGTCTGACATGGTAATTGACTTCTAGATTACATTTGACAAGCGTAAAATTTTTCATACTGCTCAACTTTGTAGGAGAACATTTTTAAAGTACTGAGTCACAAAATGAATGACAAGGATATGGATGGGATATGCTGTATGTAAATTTTTGTCGTATTATCGTGATAGACTAATGGAGCTGGTAATATTCTCCTTGTATTTCTTTACTATTTTGGTCCAGCCCTTTGCAATGATTATGTGTTGTTTTGGCTGCCTGTTGAATCTTCGTTTAGTTAGATTGCTACTATTGCTGTTTGTTTTATCTGCATTTGACATGTTTCTCATGTACGGTTGACTGAACATTGGTTGTTTCCATGTGTTTTCTGCTTTTGTCATGATGTGATTTGCCATCATTCTTTCCTTTCTTCTCAAGACTCATTTGCTTGCTTTTGTTTTATTTCCTTTACCCTTGTCCGTACACTCATGTTTCTCTGCACACCTCTGCTTCTCCGTATACTTATGCAGGATACCATGACACCGAAAGCTGCGAAAGATCGGATTACACAGCTTGACTCTCAACTAGAAATTGTTCGTAAGGTAAGAAGAAACGAAATCCTTTCTTGGCTTTGGCAAGCTTCTCTCGGTCTCCCTATCGTTCCTTTCCATTTTGTTGGCGCTATTGGTGACTCATTATTGTTTTTATTCTTGTCATTGTATTCTTTGTCCATGGAATTGTCTTGTTTGTATGAAGGGTAAATCAGTTCTGAAGCAGAAAGGGCTTTTTTTGGGCTTGTAGGAACTTTCTTCTGCAACGGAAGAAGCTTCGAAGCGTGAAGAACGCTTGTTGATGGAATTGGACACTGTGAGTCGCCAATTTTGTGGCCCTTTTTTCTGCTACTGCTCTTTCTGTCATTATTTTTAGATAATGTAATTTACCTTCATTTTTTCTACTTAGTCTTCTTCTCTCCTTTTTTCTTGTACATCCACACAATTATTAAGTTTTTAAGCCTCCCGTTCATTGCTATAGTTTCCTTACTTGCAGTGTTTCATTTTGATTTTGCAGACAAGGAAACTTGCAGAACTTTACAAGGAGAAAGCTGATGAGGCTTCTACAAAGAGTACCGATCTTATGTCCATTATAAAGGCCTTTGAGGTAAATTCCTTTATTAAACCACAGGTTGATGTCAATTTGCAGAAAACTGTTGTTTTAGAGTTACATTGAGTGATGTGAATGATGTTCATTGAGAATGTCTGCAGGATGGACTGTCCACCCAGTTGAAAATATGGTGCCACCGCTGAGGTCACTGTTTTGTTTTGTTGCAGACGCACATGTACCAAAGGGAAGCACAATTTAATGCAAAGTTACAACAAGAAGTTGAAGCTCGTGAAGTGGCTGAGAAGGTGAGACTACAATGTTATTTTTGTGGTTGGTGAAATGGGGAAGTTGAGGGCAAAAGCTCTGAAATGTCTGAACACTTCTAGGAGCCGAACAGCAGTATCATATAATGGTTTTGTCATGGATGTTGGTGATTAAGATGTCCTTTCGTTTGTTTCCAGTGCTGGTTTTGGTGATGCCTGTAATTTTTTCGCACATCCTTACTTTTTGAAGGAACCTTTTTACAGGATGCGAAGGAAAGTCAGGAAAAGCTGGAAGAAGAATTGGCTCTGTTGAAAGAAGAAGTTGCTTTGGCTAAAGCTGCAGCGAAGGTTGCAGATGAATCTGCTCGAGAAACTGTTGTTAATGGGTTGGTGGTAGAACAAAAGTAAGTATGTGCATTAACCTTCTTTAGACAAAGGGGTAAAACTCAATCATGTCCATACGAAAGGGATATA
This sequence comes from Zygnema cylindricum, assembly GCA_037447655.1. Lineage (NCBI taxonomy): Eukaryota > Viridiplantae > Streptophyta > Zygnematophyceae > Zygnematales > Zygnemataceae > Zygnema > Zygnema cylindricum. Next base: position 560,977 of record JBBHKE010000176.1, on the reverse strand, counting down.
GAAGAACTGGTAGGAATGCTTATTTACAATGTTTACAAAGTGTTCCATGCTGATAGGGTAGTTTTCAACGGTAAGTCTACTATCATGTTGAGGGTGAATTGTACAATTTTACTGTAGCTGTACCCATGATTACTCAAAAAAATATACGAATTGTACAGACGAGGGTAAAAATTTGATATTTCATGGTCCTATGAGTCTACTTTTATTCCCTTGCCTTTTCATGCTGGTTTCTAACCTTTTTTTTTTTTGGAATTACAGGGAGTCAGACGGAGGTATAAATGTTGCTGCGATGAAGACACAGGATGCAACTACTACTGCTTCGGTATGTTTGACCACATTTTGTGAAGCCTCTTGTCCTTAATATTGTTGAGGGTTGTGAAGGATGGATTGAAAATCATGATGATACATTTGAAATTGGCGCCATCCGTTTTCTGTTCCTGCATTGCAGTCTACGGTCATGTGAAAAAGCAGTTAGGTGGTGTAGATTTTTTTCTGTTTTTCAAGTGATAGGCATGTTGTTTGCTTTATTTTTGCAGAATAAACATTGTGTTCTACTGGTTTTGCTGTGTCCACTGTGATAAGTAGTCGCTGTTGGGATTTCACTCTGTCAGCTTTTCACACTTCGATTTCAATGGTTGGAAATGAGTTTTGCACGGAATGCATGTATTTTCATGAATGTTTTCACATGAGTTTTATGAAACGGATATTTATACTCAATGTGATTTAGCAAATGTTAGTCTTTGAAAGGATATGTGATACTGGGGGAAACTGGCACAGATTTAATTTCGTGGAGGTGGTTTCTGTTAAAACAGGCAAATAAAGAGGGAGCCTCAAACAGGAGAGAGCCAATTGATACATGCAGGCAACACCTATTTCCAGGAGAGAGTGTGTCAGAGGAGGATGAACAACTGGTATGATTTTTGCAGTAAATCTCTCCTTTCTGTGGCTTCTGTCAGTTTCTGTTAATGTTCTCACAACAGAGCCCATGCCCAGTGGTTATGTTGTTTTCTTCTTTGAATCTTTTGGCAATTTTCTGCTGTAGAGTCACAATACCACATGCATCGACCATTTTGTCACATTCTTTGTCATGCAAGACATGTATAAAAACTCGAAGAAAACTTGAGCCTGTGATTTAGGGCAAAAATACTGTAGGTCATACTATGGAGTATGTCTGTGCAGGTATCATGCCCGCATACACCTGGCAGTTCAGAAGCAGCAAAGGATAATGAGGATGAGATGTATACGTCCATCTCTACAACCAGTAGTCGGGAATACCCTCCAGACCCATCTTTACCCGACATAAAGAACAGCATTTATGGGACAGATGAGTTCAGGATGTTCAGTTTCAAAGTACGACCATGTTCAAGGGCATATAGTCATGACTGGACTGAATGTCCTTTTGTTCATCCCGGAGAGAATGCGAGGCGAAGGGATCCTCGTCGTTACCACTATAGCTGTGTGCCATGCCCTGACTTTCGAAAAGGAGCTTGTCGAAGAGGCGATAATTGTGAATATGCCCATGGAGTGTTTGAATGCTGGTTGCATCCAGCTCAGTATCGCACAAGGTCTGTTTCTATCATTGGATTATTGTCCATATAATGGGAGTTGCGAATGTAGTTTCTGGTTCTTGTACAACTGTCTGTATGCCTGCATTTGTTTTTCCTTCCTTCGTCATAAAATTCTGCCCGAGTGCCTGAATCTGTTTGGTGTGCGCATTTGTTTTTTGTTTGTGACAGACTTTGCAAGGATGGGACAAGTTGTGCTCGTCGTGTCTGTTTTTTTGCCCACACATCGGAAGAACTACGACCTGTCTATACCGCAACTGGTTCAGCCATTCCTTCTCCACGTTCTGCATCCCCTATGGACATGCGTTCTGTGAGTTTGTCGGCCGAGTTTCCACCGATGTCGCCCTCTTCAGTATTGATGATGTCACAGTTTTCTCAATCTTCCGAGCCTTTCAGTCTTCCAACTCCTCCTATGTCTCCGTCAGGCGCATCAAGTGGCGGTGCAAACCAATGGTCTCAGTCTTCGTCAACCACATCTGCTCTTCATCTTGGTAATGGGTTTCAGGCTAGTCGACTCAGAGCGGCTCTTCACGCTCGTGATATTCCTGCTCAAGATGAAATAGATGCCATGATGGCCCTTCAAAGTAAATCTAATGATATGGATACGGCACGGGAAGCCGAACAGTTTGTACAACATGCTCGCCTGGCAGCAGTCGCTGCCTCGGCGGGACACTCTCTCTCTCCCAGGGCAGGTAGAGGAGGATTTTCAGGTCTGGGTTTGCAGATTCCTCCTTCTCCACAAGCGCCGGAAGATTATTATGGGCCAGATCCGAACCAGATGCCGTCGCCTGTGAGGTCACCCCTTGGTAATGCCGATAGAAGTTCTCAGTTTGGACAACACTCTGGTGTCGGTTCCCCAACTTCGATTCGCCGGTTAAACAGTGAGCAGCTTCTCCAACAATATTTAGACGCGTCCATACCGGTATCTCATGGTGTTCACCAAAGTGGGATGCAAAATGAGAGAGGAATGTCTTCTCCAGTTCCTTTCTCTGGCTCTGGAGCGCAACAGTCAGCTGTTGCTGCTGCCCTAAATGCTCGACGAAGTCCAGTTCCTCGTCCTATGTGGCGTGACCGTGACCATCCCCCTCATATGGGGGGAGGACTTGGTGGTGGCCTACCTCCTCTGTCGATTTCGGCGGAGTGGGGTTCACCTACTGGAAAACCTGATTGGGGAATGCCACATGAGGAACCGCAGATGAGACGAGGTGGACAGGAAGATGAGTCCGAAATGGTGTGGTTACATAGACAGAGGATGGTGAAAGAGACGAGGAATAGTGTGGATAATGAGGCAGCTGTTGCTGCGGCCCTCGCAGCATCGGCTGGAGGAAGTATGATTCAGGTTATGAGTCGAGAAAAAGGAGGAGAGAGGGAGAGGATGTTGATGAGTCTTGGAGGAGGGCCGAGCTGGATGGATCAGACGGCATAAAGTTTAAGTTTGTGGGTATAACGGTTTATAGGGAAGATTTATTTGTTTGCATTTATTCTTTCAGTTCAGGCAGGATTCTGATTTAATCGATGTCGCTCTAAACTTGATACAGAAATTCTGTTTTGAAAAAAAAAAGGAAGATTTTATTATGTTGAAAAGATTTTATATCACGATGGGTGGATCTGGAGCTTGCAGCTCATCTTCCTCGTAGGGAAGATACGGGGATTTACGGAAGTTGCCAGGAAGCAGCTGTCTGGAGAGCAAAATATGCCACTGGTAAAAATGCAACGGTTCTCATTGTGACATGTGAAGCGATGGGTACTTTGTCTGTTCCTTTTGATTCTCTCTCTCTCTATTTCTTTCTCTTGGTCAATTTGCGTCCTGACGCGCTGATCGGAGCACCCTGGAAAACGTTATTTTTTTCCCACTATTTTGCGCAATTAAAGATGCGGAATAAAATGGTGGTGGTTTTATCACTGGCCCCCGATTGGCCCGAAACTTTGACTCTCCCGGTGATATAATCATTTACATTCTTATTTACGAAGGGCTCACAGGTCGGAGGCGATTTTCGGCGTCTCCAATGGAGCAGATAATAGCTGATTGGATTGGTTTTTTTTCTTTCTTTTTTTTATTTTGTTTTAATTTTGGAAACCCATTTTGTTTAGTTACCTTTTGATTTCGTTGATAGACTAATTCCTAACATTGATAAAAAGCTTCCTCTCTGGTAGCAAACTATTCTTAACTAGTGTTTGTGCACATAGTGAATTTGTGTCGATTGTGTTCTTTACGGGATATATTTACAGAAAATGTCCTTTCTATGAGGGATTCTTTTCCGTTTTCCGTTGAATGCAGATTATTTACAAAAAAAATACGCTTGTACCATTTTTTGCTTCATTTGGGTCGGTAGAGCATTGGTTCCTCTCAAAAGAGGCCGTTATGATCCTTTTCTATATTGACTGCCTATATTTTCTGCATTCAATGCTGTTTAAAGAGTTGGGAAGAGTTAAGAGGAGTTGGTAAGGTTTTAGGTCAGTTAAACATACAAAAAAAACAAAACAAACTGATGTTTTTGTAATCTTTATGTCGACATTATTTGATTGAATGATCATTTCTTTATCTTGTTAGTCTCGAGTTTGGCATTCTTTTGTTTTCGTCTGTTCTCCATGTGTGCCGGAACAGTGTTGTATGGTAGGTTTTGCGAGCCCTTTGAAAGGAAATTGGCAAATATTTGATATGTGATTTTTTTTGGTCGTCGTGTACCGGTGTCTTCATTGTTGTTTTTTTTTTTTTCTCCTTTGAAAGGAGAAATTGGCAAAATTTTGTCATGTGATTTTTTTTGGTCGTCCTGTGTCGTTATTTGCATTGTTTTTTTATATATATATCTTGGCTCTGACTGCAATTCTTTTTCCTTACTACATCCATCCCTTTTTTGTTTGGAGTCCACAAATCGGTTCTATCGGATGGTGTATGCTTTTCCAGTTTGAAAACAAAATTGAAATGTTGTTTGTACGTGTAACATGTATGTTGTTTAAAAAGCTGCCATAGTAAACAGAGAAATTGCGTGAATTTTTATGTTTCAATGGATGGTTGTAATGAGTTGCATGCCAAAATGAAGGTGATGAATGTGAGAATCAGGGTGCATGATATATGCTGTGAAGAAACGAACACTATCTCCATCACATCGTTAATGCCTCCATTTAATTTAGGTCTCTACGTACTTTATGGTTTTGTAACTACTTTACTTGCAAGGTATGTTGTTTCCGGTACCAACTGTGTTCATGTCAGTTTGGACTGAAGCAGAGTGAGGAGTCACTCTTATGCTATAGTGCTGTGTCTTACTCATCTCCTTTTTAGGGTTAGAGAGTTTCTTCAATTCCACTTCAATTAGTGTTGGATGCCTGGTACTTCAACTTTTTGGACTCGTGTTGGGTGTAAAAGTGGAGTTACAAAGGTCATCATGACCTGACACATTTTTTATTACCTTTTATATTTTGACCTATAGGGACATAATTCCTACTTAGAGTTGACGCGACAAAGGTTTCACCCAGCCTCGGATGTTTTGCGCCCTGAAAGAATTTTAGCGTTTTGTTCATAGTTCAAAAGTATGCGTTTTTACGGTAGGCCTTTGGTAGGTGCACAAAACTTGGCACTAAATTCGCGTAGAGTAGGCATACTGTATGGGTGTGTGCTGTGGACACTCTTGTACGAACGTACGAATCGAATTCGTGACCTTTGAATAAATCGGAGAAAAACGCGATGTACTTTCTGTCCGGTAAACTTGACAGGGAATCCATGTAAAAGAAACAGCGTTTACCGTAAAATGTACCTATTTTTACGGTAATGTACGAAATTTTAACAAAAACACACGTCGCAGTACTTGGTATATTCTGTCCATTAAACTGAACAGCAATTACACGGAACATGTACGTTATTTTTTTTGAAAATGTACGGACATTTTCAAAAATAGACGTTAGGTTTCACAGTATTTGCGCGCCTAAAGTTTGAAAAATGTACGAACGTCTTGTTCGTTTATTTCTATGCAGGCGTATGCAGTTTTAGAGATAGTGAGAGAAGGCGGCCATGGCTGCCTATCACACAAACGGACTTTGACAAAATTGTGGCGCCAGATTACATTTGGACCTGCCTTCACGTACTCTAACCTTAACTTGCTAGGGGGACGTTCGTTGCCATCCAATGAAGAGTTTCCGGTATGTTCGTGGAGTGTCGTAAATAGATAAACACATATTATTTATTAGCGCTCATTACACGGAAACCTTACAAACTGCGGTATATGTAAAAACTCATTCTTTTTTACATGTACGAAATTGTACGGAAGAAAATTCATTAACGATTTTTACGATTTTTTCAAAAGGCTAAATGCGTTTGTTACGTATAATTCGTTGCGATTATATCGTTCGCACGAAACGCCGTGAACAACTGTTTGAAGATGACAGGCGGATACCGTGGTTCCATCAGGAGGTCTTTGTAACTGTACGGAATACAAGTAGAGACACGTGTTTGGTTTAGAGTGGTACCACGTGAGCTGAAGATCAGATATTAAAAATCGTCAAAGATTTTACATACCGACCAGTTTCATTATAAAATCTTTATTATATAATAACTGTACCAAATATGCATACTACATCACTGTACCATGAAACGCACTTTTCCTCCCAGACGCCTTTGTCGTTTTTCGCGCCAGCTTTTACAGCTTTTGTCTTTTCTAAAAAAAATCTCGATGCTTGGAAACCAACAAGTCGAAGGGAGGAAAGGAGAACTGGAGAAGGGTGACGGGATATCGTACGGCAATGACTTTCTGCTGGATTCTGGTGGATTCGAGTCCACCTGTCAGGAAGCACATGGCTTTCGCGACGTTTGAAAAAGTCGCTGGATTGTCCCTTGTCCGAATAATTAAAAAAATCCACGTGTGGCGATCCTACACGTCGGTGTAGTCCGCTAAGGAGCCGGATGGAGTGATGGCAGATGAAGACCAAAGCATAATCGGACGGTCAATAACTCTTGCGGACACTTAGAGAAAAAACAAAATAAAAGTACGGCAAGGTACGGAAAGCACAACATTTAATACCTGAGTTTTCGTCTGATGAACGTCACCCTGAGTTAAAAGCTATTCATACATCTTGGGGAACGGTAGAAATACTCGACACGTGTCATTTCACGGGAAAGAGGCCAGCTGCAAGATGATTGGTTCGCATCAGTTCTCGGCGAACATCGGTAGAATTTTGAAACGAGAAAAGAATCCAAATAGATTCGTATGATTTGCAGAGAGGAGATTTTATTAGGAAAAAAAATCTCCACATCCACGATCTTCGGGGGTGTGGAGTTTAGCTTGTTAGGGTTGGGTAGTTTTTTCTTTTGATTAGTGTCATCTTTAGTATATTTGCTTGTTTTTGGCAGTTTTTTTGTAGATAGATTTGGTGTCTTCACATGTTTTGTTTACCTTCTTTTTCTTTGGCTATTCTTTAGCAACAAGCGTCTATTTCTTCTTTTTGAGCCCCTTTGTACCTTGATGGATTTTTCCATCGCACTTTTTGAAAATAAAATCTATTCTCTTGATTATTAGGAAAATCGCGACGGTTAAACCCTAAACATACAAATCATCGAAACAATCTCATTTGCAGAGATATGATTTTACAGTCGTTGGAGCTACAGTACTGTCGTGTACACCGCCAATCGTTATTACTTATTAGCGTGTAAATTTTTTTAGCGTATACAAATAACTAGCGTGGTTTACGCTAATTGGGAATTTGAAAATTTTCGAAGAAATCGTCTATTCTAATTAGGAATTAGGGTATTTTTTAAATAATGTGGATAACTCTATTTGAGAATAAAAAAAAAAAGCGGGACGGAATTAGCGTACACAACGCTAATAACGATTGGCGGTGTAGTGTCGTGTCGCATTCGTGTTGTCTTTTTAGTGTTGACATCACTCTAAGCATTCCCGTACGATTCTAACCGACTAAAGGTACACAGTAATATCTGCTACACCGTGTATCGCTATTCGTGTTAACATTTTTTTCGCCACTTAGAACTTCTTTTATCTGTACACACTTGTCGGATTGTGGATCTGACGGTTGCAATCGAAAGGTAAGATCTTTAGCTTCCACTTGGCGGTCTCAGACTTAAAACCGGACAAGTGTGTACGGAGAAGTTATGTTTTAAGTGGCGAAAAAATTATTAACCCTAATAGCGATACACGGTGTAGTGTTGAAAACACCGATTCGGCGGCCTTAAATATTTACACTTGAACTTAAAATAGAATTGATAATTCATTAATTCTATCTTTTTTAGAAAAATACGGCTAACTTATTTTCAATTACACTAATTTTTGCCGCTACTAAATATTGTAATGTATGAAATGTAAAAATTCCGCACTGAAAGTGCTTGTTATAATGTTGTTACAGGAAAAGTGTCACATAACGGCGTCGCTCCTCAAGGCAAATCTTTTTTAAAGTTGACTCTTTTTGTTTGCTGCCAGGTGTAGTAGGTACCAGATTTTTTGTCGGCTACCGTGGGCTACGCTGTCGGTTCTTACGTCATAAAGTAGATACACCTTTTTACATGGTTTTGTCGTTTTCTGTAGCCTGGGTTCATTTCGTTGCTATGGAATGATGGAATTCACTCGTGTTTGAAATTATTTCACATCAAAATGGATACAAACCGGTGCAATATTGTTCGATGCTCCATCGGATTCAATACGGTTATCAATATTACAGAAAAAAACGGCAAACGCTTTCTTATTTGTCAGCTTTTGTTATCGGTCGTTGTGATCCATTATTTCGTACGGATGACTACGTTAATATTTGATGATTATTTCGTTGGAAGAAAATTCGGTATCCGAACGCCGTAGGCCTGGCAGTGGCGATCTTCACCGCAATTCTATAGGTAGCACGTGCATCTACCACGTGGCAAGTCAGCTTCGGTCATGCAGGATAGCGACCGACCCAGGTGGGACTTGAGGGCGTCTATTGGTGGACCAGTTGACCAACCTCCCGCTGGAGACTTTCTCCTTCCGTACCAGGCTGTATCTTATGTACGGCTGTATATCGGTACGTTGGTCCGATATATATTTGTCCTTTTCGTGTTCCTGAATAAGCAATATATCGTAGCGCAAAACGTTGCGGTATATTTGCATGGATTTGCAATTTCATCATTATCCGTACGGTAAGTTGGTAACTCTTCCCTTTAGGCGAAGCTAGGTCGTCAATTTTGAGGTGCACGATATTCGTATTTTACTCAATACTCCAACACAAACAGGGTGTCCTGTTCTGACAGGATCTGACGTTTTGCGTCTGTTTAGTTCGGAAACGTCAAAATGGTTGTACGGTAATTCTGATGCTTCTTGGGGGGGTGGATGTCACGGTATACTGTATGGTCTGTAGCGTACGGAAATGAATTTGTCAATAAATGATTGACTTTGGTCCTTCGAGTAATAGTACGGAGGATTCTCCGCCAGGATTTTCTGGTCAAACAATTGTATGGTGAGGATTTGCCGTCAGTTATTCTGTCTTTTATCGGGAAACTCGGGGAATATCGACATTTCACGCTACATTGCCCACCTTTGTGAGAAAACAAAATTTATGGCGAAAGTTATAAAAAAAGATACAAACACTATCAATGGAAGTGGACTTCGATACTCCACGTGTCCAGGTTCTTGACTACAGTACAGCAGAGTACAGTACAGTACACCGCCAATCGCTATTAGAGTATATAACGCTAATTCGGTGCCCCTAAATTTTGACACCAAAACCTGAAATAGAATTACTAATGCTATTTAAGGACGTGGACCATAATCTGCCACGTCTCAGGCACTACAATAGAATCAATAACGCTATTTTTTTTTTGACGCTATTTAATCCTTCATTCTAATAGCGATTGGCGGTGTACAGTATACCGTCAATCGCTATTAAAGTAAAGGAATAAATAGCGTAAAAAAATATTAGTGTTATTAACACTAATCGGGAATTATTTTTTTTGAAAAAAATATATATATACTAATTAATCCCTAACTGTAATTTGGGTTATCCTGAATAAAAAATACCCGCCCTTTCGATGTCTACATTAATATGTGTACTCATACAAAATCTGACAATTCGTACGCCGTCGCGCTGTTCACACGGTCGACGGACGAACATATGAGAACATGATTTTTTTCGACGAGTTTGTGTCTCTTTCTTCCAGTGGACATTCACATGTGTGCGCAATAATGTTAAGTGTCTTTTTATGCCTTTGTAATTCACAAAGTACCACCTCGTACGAATATATTATGTCCGTACGCCACACTATTTCCATCGCAGTGTACTTCCACTATTAACGCTAATTGAAAAAAAAACCTAATTAGAATAATGGAAAAAATAGGATTATGGATTGTATTTCAGGATTTTTTTTTTGAAAAAAGGGCACCGAATTGGCGTTATATACTCTAATAGCAATTGACGGTGTAGCGTGATATATTCTAGTTCCGCACCAATATCCTTAACGCTACAGTACAGGTAAGTATTGCAATAGGCAGTGTAGCTATTGAACTTGAATTCGTTCGATAAACTGCGTTATCCGTCACGTCACTCATCGTTTTGTCACTTAGTGCATTCCTTGTGAGGGCGAGTATGCGCTACGCCGAAACTGACGCTTGTTTCTATGGCGTTTCCGGTCAGTAGCCCGTCAAAACGGTAAATAATGACTGAGATATCGCCTGGCGCGGACCAGTAAGCTGGGAATAAATCTGAACCGTTCGGAGAAAACTTTCATCGAACCTTGGGGCGCAGATTCGATCTATGCAGCGGCAAATGAACCTACCTCAGCATGCAGCCGTTCCGTACCAGCCACAATCTGACAAGCTATTTGATGCCTGTCAGCGGCTACCGGGATCAATAAAACGATCTTGCGTCCAATTTTACGTGTGATTTAGGGTGAAGTTCCATTATACGAAAAGTGACGTTGTTTACATAAATTCGGACCTCTCTGTACTATACCGTACCTCTTATTTTGTTTTTATCCGGAAAACAACATTACAGAGAATCTTGCCAAAATTTTCCAAAATTATGGGAGTTAACAATGGCCGTTGGATATTGTTTCGCGAAGCATTCGCTTCGAAAGTTTCTGTAATTGGCGATGTACCTCGCGAGGTACATCATCAATTACATAAAAATTTGAGCCGCGACACGTTGGATAATGAGCATACGTGTCAATATGGCAACCAACGAAAATCATAAAATTGCGCACACGATATGCGCATCAAAAAATCCAACAAAAATACAAACGAAATGTCGTAACGCACTTTCGTCACACTATTTCTGGAAACGCTCATTCGTCACGCGAAAAAACAGGAACCCTAAAAAAATGAGGTAATATCTGGCAAAGCGTCTGCAAAGAGTACAAAAGTTGTGTTGAACGATGACCTGGTACGCACGTACATGGTACGCAAATGGAGATTTTGGTCGGTGTAAAAATCACTGACGATTTTCAATACCACATTATAGTTACGTGGCGCCACTCCTTTGCTAACACGTGGATTACAGACTCTGCGCAATGGAACTTCGTTCAAAGTGTAGCATCCTGTAATGTTGGCCGTACGATTACAGTGTCGTAATGGAACTTCACCATAGTTGTTCACGGCGATTAGTGCAAACGTACCAATCGCGACGAATTATATGTAACGAACGCATTGAACCTTTTGAACAAATTGTTCGTTAATGAATTTCATTCCGTACTATTCCGTACATGAAAAAAAATATAAATATAGCGCAGTTTGCAAGTTTTTCCCGTTAAATGAGCAGTAAAACATTAATATATATTTAAATACATATCGCTCTCCAAATTCCTTCATCAAATGGTACACCGTGAATCGCTATTAGCGTAATGAAATAGATAGCGTAATGAAACAATTAGCGTACTTTACGGTAAATTGTGTTTTTTCGGGTACACCATGATTCTAATTTATCATGTACTCTAATTTGTAAACTGCTTTGTAAAAATTTTCAACACATAATATGTCCATACTAAAACATGTATATGTACGAAACTGTTCAAATCGTACGCCGTCGCGTTTTTTTGACATCTGCGTATGCCGGAAAATATTTACGCAATTATATATTATTATATTTTCTGTACTTTTAAACTTAAAAATGTACGAAATAGTACAGATCTGGCAGTCCGTACACCACACTATTTAAAAGGGAACTAAATTACAGTTATGAACCGCATTGAGCGGGGTACCTCAAATAACGTGCAAAAACATTTAGCGTACTTTATTCTATTTGAGAATTTGCCCCAAAAAAAGGGGTACCCCAATTAGCGTCATGTACGCTAATAGCGATTCACGGTGTAGTGTTGTGTATCGGTAAGGATTTGCCGATAACCGATATGGACCTTTTTTCGGGTAACCGATAATCGATATACCGGTACGATATATTGTTATCGGTGTTATCGCCGATAATTAACCGATAGTTATAAGTATATATCAGAGATAACACCAATATCGATAACTATTGGCGATATATGCACGGACCGTACAGATAAATATGGTGGTTGTAAATGCCAGCAGCCTGACAGATGTGTTCAGTCCATAGATGTCCTGTGCGCATATTACGCACGGTATAAACTAACGAATACTACGTACGGTACGCATCAAACGATGATGAAAAGTAAATAAAATGCGTACCCTACTTTGTACCCTTACAATATTTTTCCAATTATGTACAGTGTCAGTCTATGTTTGTACATTTTAGGGTTATTTTACGGGATTTTTTAGGGCTTCCAAGGTACATTGCCGTACGCTCTATATTTAAGTACGGCTGCCGTAGATATTTCGTACTATTAAGTTTGTTAGGGTACACTTTCACACAATTTCGTACATTTGTCATAAATTTCCGTACTTTGTAAGATTTTTCAGGATTTTCTAAGATTACGCCTTTCGTACATTTTTGTACATAGCCGTACAGCTAAATTTACACAAATTTTACGAAAAGTATGAAAAAGACAATACTACGTGGTTTTCGTAAAAATGTTAAAATCCGTACAAATTGGACATCGACGGTTCATCGACAGTCTGCTCCGTTCGTCTGTTCGTTTTCTTTTTTAAAAAGTTTAATTCTCAAATTTTACAATGTATTTTTTTTTTTTCGTTTCGGTACAGTACAGTACTGTACAGTACAGTACAGTAGTATAGTTTTAGAACTAAAAAGTATTATTTTAAATTTGTCTACGTTTACGTGCTGCGCTGTCCGTAATAATTATCAGTTAAATAAATACGGAATAGACTGTTACACGTGGCATGCCACGCTATATAATGTAAATACTGTAATACAGAGTACTATAGTATGCGTACTATATATTTTTTAAGTTATCGCCGATATGGAATTTGTTGGTCTCGGACCGATATATTAGGACCTCTGACCGTTCGATAACCGATAACTATCGATATCGGTGTTATCGCGATAAGTTTTTTACCGATACACAACTCTATAAAAAAGTGAAAAACGTTTTTATCTATGGCCCGCAAAGATAGAGCTGCAAAGTTCAATAATTGGGAAAGCCAGGAGAAGTCAGACGGACATGTCAATTTTTTACACGTCTATCTAAAATATCTACTCTAAAATCATAGTGAAGGTTTTGAGAAACTTTCTTGCCGCCAAAATAGAAAATTGCTTCGCCTACATTTGAGAATTGATCAAAAAATAAAAAATTACAAGCGCAAAGCAGTCATAAAAAAATAATTTTCACACATTTTTGATCTTCTTTTTTGTCTTTTTTTCGACAAAGTACTATTATATGTCTGTACTACTTCTATTTTCTAGTAGATATCAAGAAGGTATACGAGATGTACATGTTTTCTATTTCTTTCGTCCGGAAGTTCGAACCTTCGAGGGCGTCAAAATTTTCACAATATTCTATTGCGAGATCCGTACGTGTCAGTTTTGTCAGATGGCGACCGTCCATGTTCCTTTCCAGAAATCTGCAACCGGCAAATTTTATCGGTGGCAAAACTTTTCTAGTATTCTGTATCGAAAGCCTCATACTCGTAATCGACATATATTTCTTTTTGATTAACGATATTGATATACCGTGTCGATATATCGTAAATAAATTTTCCTGGTGGTTGACCTATATTTTGGTCCATAAATTTTAGTAGCCGAAGCTCAATGATTTTCAGATTTTTTTTTAACTTTTCAATTTAAAAGCACCTTGTTAGCAGGAAGTAAAAAAAAACATGCCATAAACATACAAAAAGCACAAAGAATAATAAAAAAGCGGCAAGGCACAAAAGAAAGAAAGTGGGAAAAAGACTAAGGCAAAAAACACAATAAAAAGAAAAATGAACAAAAAAAACGTGAATTAAGCAACAGGATAAATAATGCCATAAAATTAATTTGACTCCTATCAATTTAATTGGTAGACAAAATTCCCTCGTCACAGTGGGATGAAAAACCATCCATAGGTAGTGTTTATATTTTTTGAATATTGACATTGACATTGAGTAAGACGGATCAATAAATACCAGTCATTCGATAACTTATAAAATCATAAACTTGAATAATTACATTTATCTAGAAACAATTTGTAAGATGATATCGAACAACAATCACTGAAAAAAACTTAAATAAAACGTCAAAAGTCGTTGTTCATTAGACATCAAACATCAAATGCTCACCAATAGCTAGCTGTTAAATTATCAAATGTAAATAAATTTTGAGACTTTGTCTTCAATAAATACCTCTGAACATTTCAACCAACAACGTTTAACAACAACTTATTCAACACAAGAGACGTATTGAGACGAACAACAAAAGAGAAACCAATAAGTATTCTACCAAAAAAAACGCGGATCGATCATGTGAACAACCTACAATATAATGCTTTGTTTTGGGAATTCTTAACCTACGCTTAATGATATCGCAATACTATTACACTTAGTTTTGAATGTACTTTTTAAACCCGACCCGCATACTTTTTTTTATTGTCAGTTCGTTTCTTATCGTTAGAACCAGCACCGGCATTGAGGATTTAAAAAGACGGAGACTACATTTAAAAATCGCTTGAGCTGTTATAACTATCATACAACGCTATCTTTTTTTTAGGGTCACTAGAGTGGCGACTTTTTTCTTTATGTTTACCTTAGTACAACCTTTGCCAGAGCCATCGACTCGATAAACTTGAGGATCAGCTAGAAGAACACAAACCTGAAAAGAGAGAGAAGGAAAGTAAAATAAAAATGATTCCATCAGTTAGATTCACTTTAGTTTTTACGCTTTTTATTCCTCTAGTCGATGTGTATTCTCAAGTAAATAACGTGTATAAAAGGTTATTCTTCAAACTTTAAACATAGAACATCAAATATAAAATATAAGTTATCATCCACAAAAAGACAAACTTCAACTGAAACCAAACTTCTCCAAACAGATGATCACCTTAGCCTACTTTTGAACAAAAATATTCTCCAATTTCGACATTAAAATCCTACATACTTAACCTGTAAAAGAAAAGGATTATAATTTCTTACAAGATCCGTAGGAATAAGGTTGTTGCATCGAAGTCTAAGAATCAACGAAAAAAAAATCGAATGTCGTTGTTATTCCTTTATATAAAAATTAACAATTTTTACTATGATCTAGAAAAATCATTGCCATACCTTCATATTGAGTCCGTACCTTAGGAGGTTACGGCCCCATGTGCCAAAGTAAGGGTTCTTTTGCATGTAACCGAAACTTTAGTCTTATAACTTTGTTTTTAGCGAAGATTCTCCGTATTACTTTCAGAGCATTCTTATGTAAAGAAATGAAATCGTTACTTTAAAAAGTGACGGATGTAGACACGGGTGTAATTTGTGATGGTTTTATACAACTACAAAACTCGCGACAATTGATGACAATTACAAAATAATGACAGTTGTAGACGTCTTGCTACTCGTGACATTGCAGATGTTTAGGGTTTGGGACATTTAGACGTCACGCTTAATTATGATAGCGCCGACGTCACAAATTATAAAACTTCCCGCCATGGTTTCCCGATTGTATTTTTAAAGTTTGTCGTCTAGCGCATTGCAGTATGTCATCAAACGCGTTTTAACCCAATTTCGTGTCCTTCCAGCTCATCTTCAAACTTTATATAAAATCACCTCGTCGCGAGGTGATTTTAAATTAATTTCCATGAAATGAGCAAATTAGAAGATGCTATCTTGTTGTTATACAACCACTGTTGCAGGAGGAGAACCAACAGTAGTAGTGGAAGTACACATGGAAAAACAACAGAATTTATCAAACACCCACTCAACAACCAACTTTCAACTAACACAAAATATGGCTCAAAATGCCAATATGCCCCAAATTTACCACAGTAATACAGAAGACAATAAACTGACTGTTCTTAAAATTGCAGCCCAAATAACTTAGTAAACCACAAGATATAACGTCTAGAAGTTTCCCAAAAACAACCCTTAGAATATCATAATCCTAAAACCGGATGATCCGAATTTGGCTAAGTCTTAAACTATATACTCATAGTGAGTATCTACTAGTCTACACTAATTTGGGTAACTGCACTGCGGTATTATCCTGACTTACGACAAAATATCCAACCTGTACGCTAGTATACCGTGAGTACTTCCAAAACCCTAATTACTACTTACTACTAAATGAATAGTGTAACACTATTTACTAATGTACTAAACGCCAACCATTTATTTTCCATATATTTACAGATACCGTCCATACACATAATGTTGTCGATGCTTAGTCATTATAGTTGCAAAAGTCTAGATGACTGTTGATCAAATGGTACGAAACATCCTGAGTGCGTAAGACGCACTTAGTCATTGCGGTCCCCACTTTAATCACGTTCGTCGAGTTGGTTTGAATCAACGACTTACTTTCAATCTCTTACAATGTGTTCTCGGATGTTCGGCTTAGTCTCTGTCTGTCCAATTCACCAAAACCCCCCGTATGATTTCCGACACGCGTATGTGGGTGTCTGCGCCACTCCAAAATACTTGCATTATCTTTAATTGTCAACACGTGTCCCTATAGAAGTGCAGTACACTCGACTGTCTATCTGCTATTATCACACTATCAATGGTATGTATTATATCTAACTTATATGAAAAATATTATAAGTCCTCAATCTCTCCTCACAACCTTATTTATTAAACAAAAGATTTTATATTTCAACACTTCCCTAAATCTTTAGACTTAGTTACTCACTCAATCTAAGAGCCTCTCTGCAAAACTGTAACTTAGGAGCAAGATGGGCTTTACTTAACATGTAAGCCACCATCTTCTCTGGTAAATAACACAATTTATTGACTCTTGCAAGCACATTTTGTTTGACAAAGTGAAGTCTAATTTCCATGTGTTTGCTCTTAAAGTGATGGCTAAGGTTAGAGGCAATTGCAATTGTTGCTTGGTTGTCACACCAGATACATTGAGGACCTGTTTGCATATAGCCAAGTTCTTGTAAAATGGACTTGACCCATAAAAGCTCTTTGAGGGCGGAAGCTACTCCCATATATTCTCACTCCATTGTAGATTGAGCTGTAACTTTTTGTAATTTGATGCTCTAGCACCAAGTTCCATCTCCAATTTTTAGATCAAAACCAATTGTAGATTTCCGGCTTGGCATGTCCCCATAGCTAGTGTCCCTCCAAGTATGTATTTTCACTTCTCCTCCTCCGAGTACAAGCTAAAGATTTCGGGTACCTGTAAGATATCTCAACACCCTTTTTGCTGCTTCCCTGTCTACCCTTTCAGGATTCTGCAAACTTATACTAAAGACTACCACAGCTGCTACAACATCAAGTCTTCTAAAGTTCATAAAATATATTAGACTTCCAACTACCTGTTAGTTCATAAAATATATTAGACTTCCAACTACCTGTCTATATGGCTTGGAAGCCATAAACTCTACCTTCCGTGACTCTAAACTCTCACTAACCATTATGATTGAATTTAAGTCACTTCCTTCCAATTTTTTGTTTGGATTCCATGGGTGTTACACATCCTTTTACATCTGTCATTTCAATTTTTTCAAGCATTTTACCTATTTTTTCTTTCTAAGTCAACATAATCAACTATTTCTTTCTGTCTCTTTCTACCTGTATACCTAAGATATATTTGGCCTCACCGAGGTCTTTCATCTCAAACATAGACCTTACAGTTGCTTTAATGCGGTTTATTGCATCCATTGACTTACTTATTAATAATAAGTCATACAACAATGTAAAGTATCCCATCCTCCCCTTGTAAGACATATACAAAATGATCTGAGCTATTTTTTTAAAAACTTAGCCCTATCAAAAACTCATCTAACTTCAAATTCCATTTCCTAAGGGCTTGTTTTAACTCATACAAAGATTTCATCAGTTTACACACTAATTCTTCCTTTCTTTTTTCTACATACGTAGGTTTACTTAAAAGATACATGACGGATCTAGGATTTGATCGTGGTACCTACCGTCCGTCAAAGTCCCTGATAGCCGGTAGCTTTATTGTATTAGTCTAGGAAAAGTGCTTTATAATATAGGGTTTGATAATTATATAAATGATTACATGTAGACTAACTCTTTAACGGAAACTGTATACATAATACATAGAAACAATTGCGTAAAGTACGGACTACGGTACGGTCACGAAACAAATACAACCCATTTTGTTTCAACATCGTAATAAATACTGCGCAAGTATTTATGACGGCTATGATTGAAACTCGGATTTGATCAGACAGCCGCGAAGGATACTGGGATTGCGGAATAGGATTTTGGTGGTTTGCGGTAACCGCCACATCGAATGACATGTGGCACAACCACATTAGATTGCGACATCTCCGGGGATTACGGGAACGAATCCGGATATGACATGTGTCAACCTTTTGGCTATTTCGTACAATGTCCGTACAAAAAATACACCGGCACCTGTACCTTTTTGTATTACACAGTATTATGATTGGTGCCTTATGTCAGAAGATAATTTTTTAGAGAGAGATATAGGACTTAGAAAAATTTGGTAGATGGGACCCTCTCTCTGAGAGAGCTTCTATTCAAAAGGTCAACTTTGACCCACCATAACGTATTGCTCAAGGGAGCAAATTAAGAGATTCATTTTGCAATCAACTCAAAGTAGTTTTGTCTTCACAAAGGTGGAGGTGGTCGAAGTTTTTGTTTTATATGGTGGAAGTTATTTTTGCTAGAACACAAAGGGGTTTGGGTTATCCTAAGGGATTTATTGTGAGTTGCCAACTCTGAGGGCCAATGGAGGTCTCATAGTTGCAAGTTTTGAGCCCTCCTCTAGGGTGCCCATCTTTAATAGAACTGGGTTCATATACTGGGAAAGAATAATGACAGGAGCTCTATGTGAGAAAAGGTTTTGGGGAATAGTAAGGTAACAAGTGGGGCGTCCATCAAGTCTTGGCATCCCTCCACGGTTTGGAGGAAGCACATTCAAGAGAAAGGCACATCCATCTTCAATGGAGGAGACAACAGAAAGGGAGGTGGTGGACAAAGGAAAGGAGAAGGAGGCAATCACACCGATAGCAACCGGTTTGGCATTTATGTCACCTATTTCGAGGAACGAGGAGAATGATACTGATACCTTGGACTACAACAATATGGCGGCAAAGCACTTCATCCTCCGCCATCTTACTCAAGGGCTTGCATCTCCTCATCTGCAGGTAGAGAGGGCATCTGATCTTTGGGTGGCTATCATTGAGATGTATCGCAGTGGTAAAATTAAGCAACAGCAGTTAGTTGATCAAAAAATTAATGCGTATGTATACAAAGGTGGGAAGATGTTGGATTTTTGCAATGAGCTTGCTACACTTTTTATAGAACTAGAGAGTGTTAGAAAAGTAGAAAGTGAAAAGGAAAAGGTTAACTGCTTGCTCATGAAGTTACGAAATTAGTTCAAAGACATAATAAACCGTGTGTAGGACTTGCAAGACTCGAGGTGGATATGGAATTCAATGGTTGGGATGATTCTCATTCAAGAAAATACGATTGAGATCCGAAAGGGAGGAAAGAGTGGGCAAGTCTTGGAAGCTGGGACCGATTGGAGGAACAAGAATTCTGGGAAATTGGTCTAAAACTATAGAGGGGGGGAGCAAAAAAATTAGACAGACGAGTTCGGACCAAGGGCTCTCAAGGGTTTGTGTCATTTCTCTATTAACCATAACACTATATGGCGGTGTGCACTAAATTAACCTAACTTTTGTTAAAGGAGGGGCAGACCGGTGGACCCCCGAGAGGAAAGAAAAAGGCCCTTGTGACACATGTATATGAGGCGGAATTTGAGGATGAAGACGATAAATTCGGATTGGATGAAGAGTTGGAGGCGGAAAATGAGGTCGAAATTCCACGAAAGCAGAAATGTGCTTTCGGTGGATTGAAAGGTGAAGCAAGCTAGATTGTAGATTCATGTGCCTCCTATTGTTTTACGACCACCGGTGCAGGTGGAGGAGCAACAGTAGTAGTAGAAGTAGACATGATACACTCTCAGAAGCTATCAAGAATCTTACCAAACAACTGTTTTCAATTGCTCACCAAATCATATACAAGCATCCAAACTTCACAAAGATCTATTGAAGTATAGAGCAACATAAAAAATGACAACTCCCAAAGTTTCAGTTTCATTCACCTGACAACACTCAAGATATAATACTCAGAAGTTTCCCAAAAACTGTTTGCAGTTTTACTACTTAAAATTATGGATACATTATGTGTTCTGAGAACTAATTCTTATACTTGTGTTGTACCGGCGATACTAGTGTACTTGAGAGGTACGTTAAACCACCAAGCTAAGGCTAATCTATCAAGCTACCACTGAGTTACCATTAAGCTACCACTGAGCTACCCACTAAGTTGACTAGAATCGTATCTATCGCAGTTGCCTTGTACTGTACATAATCACATTAAAAATATCGGACTCTGCGATGTCCGTACGGACCATATCAAACGTGATCGCAGTTCTGTTGCCTTAACTTCGTCGTTGCCGCTTTGTTCTGACTGCGTCGCAGCTGCGTTGCTGCATTGCAATTGCGTTGTTGGATCGCAACTGCGTTGTCCCCCGGAGGGGCAGACCGGTGGACCCCCGAGAGGAAAGAAAAGGCCCTTGTGACACAGGTATATGAGGCGGAAAATGAGGATGAAGATGAAACTCTTAGACCTCCATAAGTCCTCATAGTGGATAGCTTCCAAGAAGCTTATAGGATAACCTTGACCCCTTTGTGTTTTAGCAAGAACATCTGCCACCCTGGCAGACAAAAATTCCAACCAACTTCACCTGTGTGAAGGCAAGACTCCCTTGAGTTGATAGCAAAAAGAATCTTAGAATTTGCTCCCCTGAGTAGTAAGTTATGGAGGGTCAAAGTTGACCTTTTGTACAGAAGCTCTCTGGGAGAGAGGGTCCTATCTCCTAATTTTTCTAAGTCTTATCGCTCTCACAAACTCTATCTACTGATGTACGGAGCCAATCATATTCCACTTCCGTACACAAAATTACAGTTGCCGTTGTACTTTTTGTACGTACATTGTACGACATGGCCTAAATGTTGACACGTGGTATATCCGGATTTGCTCCCTTAATCCTCAGAGATGCCGCGATCCAATGTTATTCCACCACGTGTCATTCGATGTGGCGATGATCATAAACCGCCGAAATCCTCTTCCGCGATCTCGGTGTTCATTTCCGCCGTCCGATTAAATTCACATTTAATCGTAGCCGTAATGAATACCTGCGAGGTATTCGTTTGGCTTAAGAAACAAATGTGCGGTTTTCGTTTCTTTATCCGTGCCACAATCCGTACTTGTACATTACTGAATCTATGTGTCCCGCAAATACTTTCAGTTAAATGAATTATCCTACGTGGAAATGTTTAAGTAAATATTAAACCCAATAGTACGTAACACTAGGTTAAAACATAACGGATAAGGCTACCGGCTACCGGCTGCTTAACGTCTGGCAAGTACCAGGATCAAATCTTGGTGGCAGCACATATCCTTCTAGTAAATATACTTCTAATAGGTGAATAAACTAATTTATATATTTCACGTAAACCTCTGGATAGCCTACGTAGCCATGGCTCTAGCTTCCTCTCCAATTTTCTCAGTGACTCCGACAAGTTTGAGAAGTTGGAGAGAGAAGTTAGAGGTAGACTGCCTCGGCTTTTCTATATTTCTATTTAGACATAGAAAATACTTTAAACGGACCATTAATTTCTACACTCCCCTTATTTTCTAGTCAATCTTTAATTTTAGACCACACTTCTCCTTGCAGAAAATTAGCTTAGGGGAAGGCACAGGTTTGGTCATCATATCTGCTACCATCTCACTATGTGGTCAGTACTCTAAACTGATTATTTTGTTTTCTACTTTCTCTCTAACAAAGATGAGTCTAATGTCCATGTGTTTGGCTTTAAAATGATGTTTAGGATTGGCAAAATAACGATTGCTGCCTGATTATCACAATTTTTTTTTTGCACACCACTCTTAAGGTGACCTAGCTTACCAAGCAAAGACTTGACCCAAATCAATTATTTTATAGCAGAGCAAGAGGCCATATACTCAGCCTCCATGGTGGACTGAGCAATAACTTTTTGTTGTTTGCTACTCCAACAGCAAGCCCCATCACCAACATACATTACCTATCCAGAAGTGCATCTCCTCATTAGAGCATCACCATAGCTGGCATCACTCCAAGTAGTGATGTCAGTATTCTCCCCACCCAAATGCAACCATAGATCCCTAGTCCCTATCAAATATCTAAGGACTCTCTTAGCTGCCTCCCAATCCCTCTTAGTGGGAGCATTTAGACTTTTACTCAACACTCCTACAGCTGCAGCTAAATCCGGCCGGGTACAATTTATAAAATAGATTAGACTTCCCACTACTTGCCTGTAAGGAATAGTCTGCATGAACTTCTGTTCTACAAGAGCTAATTCCTCGTCTAAGACTATGACTCCTTCTTCCTCACTCCCCTCACTTCCCTTCTTCAACTCCATTGGAGTTGTAAAACTATTAGCTTTATCCATCCGAAATTTTTCAAGCATGTTCCCTATTGCTTCTTTTTGTGTCAATCTTATAATCTTTCTTTTTCGGTCTCTTTCTACTTGAATTCCCAAAATTTACTTTGCTTCCCCCATATCCTTCATTTCAAATCTCCCCTTAAGATCGGTTTTCAATTTATTTATTTTTTCCATTGATTTACTTAAAACAAACAAATCATCAACATAAATTGCAATAAATATAAAACCTTCCCCATATTCGAAAACATAGATTGAGTGATCTGAGCTGATCTGGATATATCCCAGACCGATAAGAAACTCATCAAATTTCTTATTCCACTGTCGAGGCGCCTGTTTCAAACCGTAAAGGGATTTAATCAGCCGACATACCTTACTCTCCTCTCTTTCCTCCACAAATCCTTTGGGTTATCGCATGAAGATCTCCTCTTGTAATTCTCCATGCAAAAAGGTTTTCTTAATGTCCATTTGGTGCACCTCCATGTCTTACGTTGTTGCTAGGCTGAGAAGTATGCGGACGGAGGGAAATCTGACCACCGGGGCAAAGGTTTCCTCGTAGTCGATTCCCTCTTTCTGTGTAAATCCTTTTGCCACTAATTAGGCTTTGTAAGGCTCAATGGTGTTATCCGGATTCAGTTTTAATTTGGAAACCCACTTATAACCGATTGGTTTTCGGTTAGGTGGAGAGTCCACTAGCTCCCAAGTATCGGTTGCCATAATTGAGGCCATCTCCTTATTGATGGCTATCTTCCAACAGTTCCTTTCTAGGCAAGTCATCTCCTCTCCAGAAGTTTGAGGTTCATCTTGATGAGATAGTTTTGTTACCTTGTTATTAACTTGTTTTTCTTGTAATCTTTTACTACTCCTCCTCCCCCCCTCAAAATCAGTGGCCGGAATAGATGGTTCTTGTGGGTTCTTTCGAACAATCTCGGCTTCTCCCCTATCCATTGATTCCGCATCAATTTCAATCATGTCTTCCGCTTCGGGTAGAGTTCTCACTGGAGTTTCTGCAGCCGAGTCCTTTTCGGTCTAATTTGTACCTGCAAGAATGTCATCTTCTCTAAAACCTGGATAGTTAGGAAGTTCAAAGTCATCGGAATTTTCTGACTCAAATCTGATTTTTATTGACTTTGTATACCTGAAGGGATCCATGGACTTTTCTTCATCCATAACTACTAGTGCTTTACTAAGATTATATCTTCCCTTTTTAGATCATAAACTCTATATCACTTAACATCCTCAACATATCCTAATAAGTATCCCAGTTTTCCTTTAGGATCTAGCTTCCAATTAGACCGATCTGTACCTAGACTGAATACTTAACTGCCGTAAACCATTAAGTGAGATATGTCTGGTTTCCGGTCTGTCCATCTCTCAAAAGGTGTTTGATCTTTTATAGCTGAAGTAAGAACTCTATTTCTGAGGTAATTAGCACAGTTCATTGCTTCTGCCCAAAACCTTTTTCCTATCTTCTTATCTGACAACATACTTCTAGCACTATCACTTAGTGTTCTATTTAACCTTTCAACTACCCCATTCTGTTCCGGGTTTTCTGGAACTGTCTTTTGGTGTTGAACCCCATCTTCCCTCAGAAAATCCTCAAACTGGTTAGAAGTATACTCTCCACCATTGTCACTCCTTATTCTCTTGATTGGAGTTTCATGGAGTTTTTCGCTCCATGCTTTATATTGTCTAAAACAATTCTGAGCTTCGGACTTGTTTTTCAAAAAATACACTCGAGAATACCGAGACCAATCATCAGTGATAGTCATCATAAATCTCTTCCCCCCCGGTGAGGGCACTTTAGCCGGTCCCCAAATATCTTTGTGTACTAGATCTAGATTTTTTTCTCCCTTATAGGTGGCTGTTTTAGGAAAGGGTAATCTGTGTGCTTTACCTTGAGCATATCCACTACAATCAGTTATATTATCACTCTCACTAAACCGAATCCCTTCTACCACTCCCATCTTTTTCATCTCTTTTAACTTATCTAGATTGACATGCCCAAGCCTCTTATGCCACATCATAATATCATGAACACCAACATAATAAAGTTTCTTCGTTTCATTTCTTAAAATCAGCCTAAACATATCATGGCTACCTTTCTCAGCAATGAAATAGACATCCTCCTCAAAACTAGCAGTAAAGACTCCTTCCCTAGTGCTAGTAAAAAAACCCTTATCATCTAATACACATGTAGAGATAAGGTTTTTGTTCAGCTCAGGAATAAACAATACATCGGAGAATGTTAATATGGATGTCTTTCCTTCTACTAACACTTTCAGATCTACCGATCGTATAAGAGTAGTGGTGACTATCCTCCCATCCCCGTACTCTATCTCTACGGTGGGAATCTTTCTTATCTTTATGAAAAGGTGCCTATCCTTACACATGTGCATGGAGGCACCTTAATCTATAATCCAACCTGCTTCACCTTTCAATCCACCGTAAGCACATTTCTGCTTTCTTGGAATTTCTACCTCGTTTTTCGCCTCCAACTCCTCATCCAAAAGAAGCTCATCGTCCTCGTCCTCTGATTCCGCCTCACGTACCTATGTCATAAGGGCCTTTTTCTTTCCTCTCGTGGTACCACCAGTCTGCCCCTCCTTTAATCGAAGCTCGGTTAGCTTAGTGCACTCTGCCATATAGTGCCCCGGTTTCTTAAAAAAATGACATAAACCTTTGGGAGCCCTTTTTCCTAACTCGTCGATGTGATTTTTTTGCTACCTCCCCCCGTAGTTTCTGACCGGTTTCCCAGAATCCTATTTCCTCCAATTGGTCGCAGTTGCCAAGGCTTGGCCACTCTTTCCTCCCCTTCGGATCTCAATCGTATTCTCCCGAACGAGAATCATCCCTACCACTGAGTTCCATATCCACCTTGAGTCTGGCAAGTCCTGCAGACGGTTGACTATGTTCTCAAACTCATCGGGTAACTTCATCACTAAACAGTTAACCTTTTCTTTTTCACTAAAATCTTTTCCCGCAATCTCTAGCTCTATGAAGAGTGTAGCAAGCTCATTGCAAGAATCCAACATTTTCCCCCTTTTGTATACATATTCCTTAACTTTCTGATCAGCCAACTGTTGTTGCTGAATCGTACCACTTTGGTACATCTTTATGAGAGCCATCCACAGATCGGATGCCCTTTTTACCTGCAAATGAGGACATGCTAGTCCTTGAGAAAGACGGCGAAGGATGAAGTGCTTTGCCGCCATATTGTTGAAGTCCCAAGTTTGAGTATCATTCTCCTCGTTCCTCGGAATAGGTGACATGAATGCTGAACTAGTTGCTATTGGTGTGGTTGTCTCCCTCTCCGCTCCTTTGTCCACCACCTCTCGTTCCTTTGTCTCCTCCGTTGAAGATGGACCTGCTTTCTTTGTGGATCTGCTTCCTACAAACCCTGGAGGGATTCCAAGACTTGATGGACGCCCCAATCGTCCACTCAGTATCCTTCAAAACCTTTTTTCGCATAGAGATCCTATCATCATAATTTCCCAGTATATGAAGCCTGTTCCATTAAAGATTGATACCTTAGAGGGTGGGCCCATAACCTGAAACTCTGAGACCTCCATAAGTCCTCAGAGTGGACAGCTTCCAAGAAGCCTCTAGGATAACCCTGACCCCTTTGTGTTTCAGCGGGAAAAACTGCCACCGTGGGAGACAAAAACTCTGACCAACTTCACCCTTGTAAAGGCAAGACTCTCGTGAGTGGATAGCAAAAATAATCCTTGAATTTGCTCCTTTGAGCAGTAAGTTATGGAGGGTCAAAGTTGACCTTTTGTACAAAAGCTCTGTGGGAGAGAGGGTCCTATCTCCTAATTTTTCTAAGTCCTAACTCTCTCACAAACTTCATCTACTGATGTATGGAGCCAATCATATTCCACTTCTGTACACAAAAGTTCAGCTACCGGTGTACTTTTTTTACGGACATTGTACGACATGGCCTAAATGACGACACGTGGTATATCCCGATTTTCTCCCTTAATCCTCAGAGATGTTGCGATTTAATGTTATTCTGCCACGTGTCATCCGATGTGGCGATGACCACAAACCGCCAAAATCCTCTTCCGTGATCTCAGAGTTCATTCCTGCCGTCTGATTAAATTCACATTTAATCGTAGCCGTAATAAATACCTTCACGGTTTTCATTTTGCTAAAGAAACAAATGCGCAGAATTCGTTTTTTTATCCGTACCAGAATCCGTATTTTACATTACTAAATCTATGTATCCCGCAAATAGTTTTAGGTAAATGAATTATCCTACGTGGAAATGTTTAAGTAAATATCAAACTCTATAGTACGTAACACTAGGTCAAGACATAACTGATAAGGCTACTGGCTACCAGCTGCTTACCGTTCGGCGGGTACCAGGATCAAATCTTGGTGGCAGCACATATCCTTTTAGTAAATAAACCTCTTATCGGTAAATAAACTAATATATATATTTCCCGTAAACCTCTGGATAGCCTAGGTAGCCATGGCTCTAGCTTCCTCTAGAATTTCTCAGTGACTGCGACAAGTTTGAGAAGTTGGAGAGAGAAGTTAGAAGTAGACTGCCTCGGCTTTTCTATATTTCTATTTAGACCTAAAAAATACTTTAAATGGACCATTAATTTCTACACTCCCCTTATTTTCTAGTCAATCTTTAATTTCAGACCAAACTTCTCCTTGCAGAAAATTAGCTTAAGGGAAGGCACAGGGGAGGAAATACAAGAAAGATCGATTGAGATCCGAAGGGAGGAAAGAGTGGGCAAGTCTTGGCAGTTGGGACCGATTGGAGGAACAAGGATTCTGGGAAATTAGTCAAAAACTATGGAGGGGGGGAGCAAAAAAATTAGACAGACGAGTTCGGACCAAGGGCTCCTAAGGGTTTGTGTCATTTCTCTATTAACTATAACACTATATGGCGGAGTGCACTAAATTAACCTAACTTATGTTAAAGGAGGGGCAGACCGGTGGACCCCCGAGAGGAAAGAAAAAGGCCCTTGTGACACAGGTATATCAGGCGGAATCTGAGGATGAAGACGATGAATTATGATTCGATGAAGAGTTGGAGGCGAAAAACGAGGTCGAAATTCTACGAAAGCAGAAACGTGCTTTCAGTGGATTGAAAGGTGAAGCAGGCTAGATTGTGGATTCATGTACCTCCTATTGTTCTACGACCACCGGTGCAGGTGGAGGAGCAACTGTAGTAATAGAAGTAGACATGATACACTCTCAGAAGCTATCAAGAATCCTACCAAACAAATGTTTTCAAGTGCTCACCAATTCTTATAAAAGCATCTAAACTTCACAAAGATCTATTGAAGTATAGAGCAGCATAAACACTGAGAACTCCCAAAGTTTGAGTTTAATTGACCTGAAAACACTTTATATATAATACTCAGAAGTTTCCCAAAAACTGTTTGCAGTTTTACTACTTGGAAGTATGGATACATTATGTGTTCTGAGTCCTAAGTCTTATACTTGTGTTGTACCGGCGATACCAGTGTACTTGAGAGGTACGTTAAACCACCAAGCTAAGGCTAATCTATCAAGCTACCACTGAGTTACCATTAAGCTACCACTGAGCTACCCACTAAGTTGACTAGAATCGTATCTATCGCAGTTGCCTTGTACTGTACATAATCACATTAAAAATATCGGACTCTGCGATGTCCGTACGGACCATATCAAACGTGATCAGAGTTCCGTTGCCTTATGTTCTTCTTTGCGGCTTTGTTCTTACTGCATCGCAGCTGCGTTGCTGCATCGCAATTGCGTTGCAGGATCGCAGCTGCGTTGTCTCCCCTCAATGTGTGACATGTATGTGTGGATATAAGTGCCAATCGAAGATACCTGTAATGTGCTTTATGTGAGGACGCGTGTCCTTGTAGATTTGTCTTCATGTTCGTCACACTAATTTATTGAGACTTAAAGCTTTCCAAAATTAGCACTCCCTTAAAGCTTTAGACTCAATTTATTAGCGCAGCTCCGTTGTCACACTTAGTGCAGCATGGCAGCATAACACTTCATCATGGCAAATTAGCAGCGTAGCATACTAACTTATCACTTGGTTCCACTACACCCTAATTTTGGCCTAGCGCAACATGGCAGTATCGCAGTGCAACAACTCATTTATTCACCCAATCTTACTGCATCCTTATAATACTTCAGTTGGGAGCAGGAAGAGCTTTAGTAAGCATATCAAGAATCATTATTGAGTCTGGCAGATAACATAATTTGATTGCCCTAGAGAACACTTTTACTCTTACAAAGTGTAATTTTACATCCATGTGCTTACTCTTGAAGTGGTGACTTGGGTTAGAGGCAATGGCAATGGTTGCCTGGTTACCACACCAGATCACTTGTGGCCCAACCTACATGTATCCTTTTTGTTGCAACATGGATTTTACCCATAAGAGTTCTTTGAGGGCCGAGCTTGCTGCCATATATTCTGACTCCATTGTTGACTGTGCTGTTACCTTTAGAAGTTTGCTGCTCCAGCAGCAAGTTCCGTTCCCAATTTGCAGAACGAATCTCGTGGTGGATTTCCGGCTTGGTATGTCGCCATAGCTTGCATCACTCTATATTTGCAGCTTCACTTCTCCTCCGCCTAGTGTGAGTTTGAGGTCTTTAGTTCTTGCCAAATATCTTAAGACTCTCATTGCTGCATCAAAATTAGATTTTCTTGGATTCTCTAGACTCCTTCTCAATACCTCGACTGCTGGAGCAATGTCAAGACGGATACAGTTCCTGAAATATATTAAGCTTCCCACTATCGTTCTATAAGGTATTTGTGTCATAGAATCATTCACCCCTAACTCTAAATACTCGCTAACAATGACACCTGGTTTTTTCTCTTCTCCCTCTAACTTCTGCCGAAACTCCATTGGAGTTAGACATCCTTTTGCCCCCCGCATTCCATACCCATCTAACATGTTTCCAATAGCCTATTTTTGGGTCAATTTTATTACTTTCTTATTTTTGTCCCTCTCTACCTGGAAACCCAAAATATATTTTGCCTAACGGAGGTCTTTCATCTCAAACCGTGAGTTTAGAGCAGTTTTGATTTTATTAATTTTAGTCATTGATTTGCTAATTAATAGTGAATCATCTACATACACCGCTATATACACTATCCTATTTTCACCCTTTAGAATGTAGACAGAGTGATCAGAATTTATCCTTTGAAATCCTAGGCTGGTCAAGAATTCATCAAGCTTCAGATTCTATTGCCTAAGGGCCTGTTTTAGGCCATACAGAGATTTTAGCAACTTGCATACTAAGTGCTATTTTCTTGGTTCTACATACTTTTTAGGCTGCTGCATGTAAATGGTCTCCTCTAGTTCTCCATGCAAAAATGTTCTCTTTACATCCATCTGATGTATTTCCATATCTTCTATAGCAGCTAAGGACAACAAAATCCTAACTGTCGGAAATCTTACAACTGTAGAAAAAGTTTCTTCAAAATCATTTTCTTCCTTTTGATTATACCCCTTTGCCACAAGTCTGGCCTTTTATCGTTTAATGGTATTATCGGGATTTAACTTCACCTTGAATACCCATTTGCTGCAGATCGCTTTTCGATTCGGACGAAGGTCTAGAAGCTCCCATGTTTGAGCCTCTATGATGGACTTCATTTCGTCGTTTGCTGCCTCAATCCAGTGATTCCTATCTGATGATGAGAAGGCCTCTTGGATGGTCATAGGCTCCCCCAAGGCTGCTGAGTAAGCAAAGTGAGAGCTTGCTTGCAGGCGGCTGCAGGATCTTCTTCCCCCTGGAAAGTTTGAGGCTGAGATTGTCGGATGCTGCGCATTGCGCTGATTGCGCTAGTTGCGATCAATGTGTATTGATCGCTATAAGTCCGGTTGGAAGTGAACCTGTTGAGGAACTTGGAGAGAGACGGACTCCAAAGTCACCACCGAAGAATTTTGCATCTACGGGACAATTTCTTGCATGCAATCTAAAATGACATACTCCTGTATTTTTTGCTGCTTTTGCTGCTCTGTCATTTGAAATAAATTTATGGAGTCAATCTCATCCTTTACAATAATATTCCTTGCTACAACTATTTTCTGTCTCTCAAACAGAAAGACTCTATAACCTTTTGAGTGATCATCATATCCTAACAGAATACCCGGTAATCCATTCGGTTCCATTTTCCATCTATGTGTTAACGTATCCAAGATAAAGCATTGACTACCAAAGACCTTCAAATGGGTAATATCTGGTTTGCTACCTGTCCAGATCTCGTAAGGAGTAGTTTCTACCGATCTTGATCCTATTTCATTCTTAATGTAAACTGCACAATTCAGAGCCTCAACCTAGAATTTTGAATCCACATTTTTATATGCGAGCATCGACCTAGAGCTCTCAGTGAGAGTTCTATTTAATCTATCTGACACCCCATTTTGTTCCGGTGAATATGGAACAAGCAACAGATGAGTTATACCTTCCTCGAGTAAAAAGGTTTCAAATTTCTTTGATGTATATTCACCACCATTGTCCGATTTTAGCTGCAAAATAGGTAAATGATGAAGTTTTTCAACCCATGCTTTACAGTGTTTGAAGTGACGAAACACCTCACTCTTTTCCTTTATGAAGTAAACTTTTGTAAACTTGGAGAAAACATCTGTGAAGGTGACTTTATATTGTTGTTCTACAACCGTCGGTGCAGGTGGAGGAGCAGCAGTAGTAGTAGAAGTAGACATGATACACTCTCAGAAGCTATCAAAAATCCGACCAAACAGCTGTTTTTAAGTGCTCACCAATTCTTATACAAGCATCTAAACCTCACAAAAATATATCAGAATATAGAGTAGCATAAACACTGACAACTCTCAAAGTTTTAGCATAATTAACCCGACAACACTCAAGATATAATACTCAGAAGTTTCCCAAAAACTGTCTGCAGTTTTATTACTTAGAAGTCTGGATTCAAAAAACATTATAATTGCCGTGCATTGCGTTGATTGCGCTGGTTGCACTGGTTGTGATCACTGTGTAGCTGATTGCGCTGGTTGCGATCCGCGTGTATTGAGTGTTGTTGGTCCGGTTGGAACTGAAGTTGTTGAGGAAGTTGGAAAGAGTCTACTTCGGAGTCACCACCGGTGACTGTTGCACATGCGGGACAATTTCTTGCATGCAATCTAAAATGACATACTCCTGTACTTTTTGCTGCTTTTGCTGCTCCGTCATTTGAAATAAATCTATCGAATCTAGTTCATCTTTGACAATGATATTCCTTGCTACAACTATTTTTTTTTGCCTCTCAAACACAAAGACGCTATAACCTTTTGAGTGATCATCATATCCTAAAAAAATACCTGGTAATCCCTTCGGTTCCATTTTCCATATGTTCGTAGATGAATCTAAGATAAAACATTTACTATCAAAGACTTTGAAATGGCTAACATCAGGTTTGCTACCTGTCTAGATCTCGTAAGGAGTAGATTCTACCGATCTTGATCCTATCTTATTCTTAATATAAACTGCACAATTTAGAGCCTCAGCCCAGAATTCGGATCCACATTTTTATCTGCGAGCATCGACTTAGAGCTCTCCGTGAGAGTTATATTTAATCTTTCTGACACTCTATTTTGTTTTGGTGAATATGGAACAGTCAGTAGATGACTTATACATTCGTCGAGTAAAAAGGTTTTAAATTCTTTCGATATATATTCACCACCATTGTCCGATCTGAGCTGCAAAATAGGTAAATCATGAAGTTTTTCAACATATGCTTTATAGTGCTTGAAGTGACCAAATACTTCACTCTTCTCCTTCATGAAGTAAACTTTTGTAAACTCGGAGAAATCATCTGTGAAAGTGACCATATATTTCATTCCCCCGGCAGATGGAACCTTCGCAGGACCAAAAACATCCGAATGGATTTGTTGTAAAAGTATCGTGGACCGATGCTCAGTCTCTTTAGGAAATGGTAGTCTATGGATTTTGCCCAAAGCGCAGCCATCACATGTTTTGACCGCCTGATCTGCGATTGAGACACCCTCTATTTTCCCAACAAATACCATTTTTCTCAAACTATCATAGTTTACATGACCTAATCTTTAATGCCACAACTCATCTAAATGCAAAACACCGGAGTACAGAACATCATTCTCCTTGGTATTAGCCATATCCATTTGGTACATCTTGCTATTATCTCTAGTACTTGTACTGCGACTTTGCCATTTTTGCTAACAACCTGCCTACCATTTTTCAAACTAACCTCAAAGCCTTTACTCTCTACCAAGGACGTAGAGAACAAATTTTTCTTAAAGTCAGCACAAATAAGACATTGTGAAGAGTCCTTCCAGTTGCTTTGCCCTCCACCTCCACTAGCAAAGAAACATCACCCACAGCATGAGTCTGAACACTCATTCCACAAGAATAATAAATATTTTTCTCCGGCGTTGTTTTCAGATTTTTGAAGATGGCTTTGTTCCAGCACATGTGGGCTGACGCTCCTGTATCCATTATCCATTGAGGGTCTTTCGCACCCTCCATCATTGCCGCCATTGCGAATAGATCCGTGTCATCGTCCTTAGAAAATGTCAAAGTCTCATCTTGGAGTGATGAAGACGCCGAAAACAATGCATTTCCACGAGGTGTAGGCCCCGTGAAATTTTTGTAAATTTGACTTTGTTGCCATCCCGGCTTATATAAACCTGTATCGTTAGCTTTTTTAAGCTTAGGACAAAAATTTGTATCCATGACCTCTCTCACTACAATAAAAACATGCATTGTTGGATTGTCTATTTCCACCTTGATTAAACTGTCCAAACTAATTAGACTAATTTCTTTGCTGATTAAACTATCCTTTCCTCTCAAAGTCTGAATTAAAAGCCTCTACCTGCTCAACATTGAGTATATTAGATGGAGCTTCTTCTTCTAGCAAAATGTTGATTGCTAACTGTAAAGTCCAGCTAGCTTTATCTTTATGTTTGAGCAAATCCGATGCTCATTTCATACTACGAGGGAGACCCCTCATGAGCAACGCTGCCTGCTGAAATTGAGGAAACTCCCCACCTGCACAAGCATGTGCATCTACAAGGATGCGAAACTTGTTAGAATATTCAGCCATTGTACCGCCAGTGTACTTATAGTCCCAAATTTTTCCAGCCAATAATAGTTATTCATGGACATTAACTTTATCATAATCATTTTTAAAATATTTCCAGATATCAATTGCTTTTTTCATTTTTATCCGAGGCATAGCTAAGTCTTCAGATATAGATAATTTCAAAATAGGACGAGCATGCATATATTTTTTAGACCATGACGGATCAGATTCATAAGCGAACCATCAAATATATATGCGAAAGATTGATATTTTCAAAATGTGTCTCCACCATATCTGCCCAGTAAACATACTTATCCCCGGAAATGATAAGAATTCTTGATGATAGGCCCATAACCTGTTGTTCTACAACCACCGGTGCAGGTGGAGGAGCAGCAGTAGTAGTAGAAGTAGACATGATACACTCTCAAAAACTATCAAGAATCCTACCAAACAGCTGTTCTTAAGTGCTCACCAATTCTTATACAAGCATCCAAACCTCACAAAACTCTATCAGAATATAGAGTAGTATAAACACTGACAACTCCCAAAGTTTCAGCACAATTAACTTGACAACACTCAAGATATAATACTCAGAAGTTTCCCAAAAATTGTTTGCAGTTTTACTACTTGGAAGTCTGGATACAAAAAACATTCTAAGTCCTAACTCTTATACTCTTAGTGAGTATCTTCTTTTAGTTGTCCTATTACATAATGCTGCATCGCCGATACAGGTGTTTTTTAAGAGATATGTCCAAAACACAAAACTACCACTGAGATCTAATTACTTCTAATCACGCTAAAACTAATTTACCACTGTACAATCACATTACTGAGAATCTGTACTAAGTGATTGTACAAATACTTGCCACCGCCTAGTTACGTTTGTCCAGATATTTGCACTTAGTTGTTGTAAAGACATGTGTCAGTAAGTCATCTGTGAATCTCGTCCGTTGACTTGATTTGTTCAATCGTAGCAACGCAGTCTGTTCCAAAACATATTCGAATATCCGCAGCTTCGCCGCAGCTGCGTTGTCCCATACCAAAAATAGTTGCAGTTGCGTTTGTCTTGTTGGGTAGCAACTGCGTTGGTCCGTACGGACCATATCAAAAATAACCGAAGCTACGCTTGTTCTATTTGTGTCGCACCTGCGATGTTAGAATACTGGTGTCGGTACCATTAAAACTTTCATTGTGCTTCAAGTGACAATGCGTGTCTCTATAGATCTATTTTCCCGCCGTCACATAAATTTGCTGAGATTTAAGCTTTCAAAAACCAATATATATTTCATCCCCCTTGTAGATGGAACCTTCGCAAGACCAAAGCCATCCGTATGAATTTGTTGTAAAAGTTTTGTTCATCGATGCTCTAACTCTTTAGGAAATTGCAGTCTGTGGATTTTGCCTAATGCGCAGCCATCACATGTTTTGACCGGTTGATCTGTGATTGATACACCCTCTATTTTTCCAGCAAGTACCATTTTTCTCAAACTATGATAGTTTATATGGCCTCATCTTTTGTGCCACAACTCATCTGAATGCAAAACACCGGAGGACAGAACATTATTTTCCTTGGTATTAGCCATATCCCTGTGGTACATCTTGCTATTATCTCTAGTATCTGCAACCGCAACTTTTCTATTTTTGCTAATAACTTGCCGACTATTTTTCAAACTAACCTCAAAGCCTGTACTCTCTACCAAAGACGTAGATTTTATTTTTTCTTAAAGTCAGGCACAAATAAGACATTATGAAGATTCCTCTCAATTGCTGTTCCTTCTACATCAACTAGCAATGACAAATCACCCATAGCACGAGTTTGAACACTCATTCCACAAGCATAATAAATATTTTTCTTCGTCGTTGTTTTCAGATTTTTGAAGATGGCCTTGTTCCAGCACATGTGGGCTGACGCTCCCGTATCCATTATCCATCCAGGGTACTTCGTGCCCTCCATTAATGCCGCTATAGCAAATAGATCCGTTTCGTCCTCCTCAGAAAACGTCAAAGTTTTGTCTTAGAGAGACGAAGATGCCGAAGACAATGCATTTCCCCTAGGCGTAAGCCCCGTGAAGCTTTTGTAAAACTGACTTTGTTGCCATCCCAGCCTATATAAACGTGTATCGTTAGCTTTTTTAAGCTTAGTACAGAATTTGTATCCATGACCTCTCTCACTACAATAAAAACATGCATTATTGGTTTGTCTATTTCCACGTTGATTAAACTGTCTAAACTGATTAAACTAATATCTTTGCTGATTAAACTGTCCTTTCCTCTCAAAGTCTGAATTAAAATCCTCATTTTGCTCAATATTGAGAATATTAGATGTAGCTTCATGCTCTAGTAAAATATTGATAACTAATTGTAAAGTCCAGCTAACTTTATCTTTCTGTTTGAGCATATGAGATGCTCCTTTCATTCTACGAAAGAGACCCCTTATGAGCAATATTGCCTGTTGAAACTGAGGAAACACCCCACTTACACAAGCAGGTGCATCTACAAAGATGCGAAATTTGTTAGAATATTCAACCATTGTACCGTCAGTGTACTTATAGTCCCAAATTTTTCCAACCAATAAAAGTTTTTTCTAGTCATTAACTTTTTCATAATCATTTTTAAGAGATTTCCAGATATCAATTGCTTTTTTCATTTTTATCCGAGGCATAGCTAAGTCCTCAGATATACATAATTTCAGAATAGAATGAGCCTGCGTATTTTTCTTAGACCATGACGGATCAGATTCATGAGCGAACCATCCAATATATCCAAAAGATTGACATTCTCAAAATGTGTCTCCACCATATCCCCCCAGTAAACATACATTTCCTTGGAAAAGATATGAATTCTTGATGATAGGCCCATAACCAGTTGTTCTAGGACTACCGGTACAGGTGGAGGAGCAGTAGTAGTAGTAGAAGTAGACATGATACACTCTCAGAAGCTATCAAGAATCGTATGAAACAACTGTTTTCAAGTGCTCACCAAATCTTATACAAGCATCAAAACTTTACAAAGATCTATCAAAATATAGAGCAGCATAAACACTTACAACTTCCAAAGTTTCAGTACAATTGACCCGACAACACTCAAAATATAATACTCCGAAGTTTCCCAAAAACTGTTTGCAGTTTTACTACTTCGAAGTCTGGATACATTATGTGTTCTGAGTCCTAAGTCTTATACTTGTGTTGTACCGAGGATACCAGTGTTCCTAAGAGGTACGTCAAACCACCAAGCTAACGCTAATCTGTCAAACAGCCACTGAGTTACCGTTAAGCTACCACTGAGCTACCCACTAAGTTGACTAGAACCGTATCTATCGCAGTTGCTCTGTACTGTACAGAATCACATAGAAAATATCGGACGCTGTGATGTCCGTACGGACCATATCAAACGTGATCGCAGTTGCGTTGCCTTAACTTTGTCGTTGCCGCTTTGTTCTGACTACGTCGCAGCTGTGTTGTTGCATCGCAGCTGCGTTGTCTCCCCTCAATGTGTGACATGTATATGTGGATATAAGTGCCAATCGAAGATACCTGTAATGTGCTTTAAGTGACGACGCGTGTCCTTGTAGATTTGTCTTTCTGTTTGTCACTTTAATTTATTGAGAATTAAAACTTTCTAAAATCAACAGCTCGATGCACATGTGTAAGGATAAAAACCTGTTCACTAAGATAAGAAAGATTCTCACCGTAGAGATAGAGTACGGGGATGGGAGGATAGTCCCAACTACTCTTGTTGGATCGATAGATCTGAAAGTGTTAGTAGAAGGAAAGACATCTTTAGTTACATATTCCGATATATTGTTTATTCCGTTGTTGAAAAAACCCTTCATCTCTACATCTGAATTAGATGATAAGGGTGTTGAAAGAAGCACTAGGAAAGGAGTCTTTACAGCTAGTTTTGAGGAGGAAGTTTATTTCACTGCTGAAAAAGGTAGCTAAGGGATGTTTAGGCTAATTTTAAACAATGAAAAGAAGAAACTTTATTATGCTGGTGTTCATGATATAATGTTGTTGCATAAGAGGCTTGGGCATGTGAATCTAGATAAGTTAGGAGAGATGAAAAAGATGGGAATAGAGGAAGGAACTAAGTTTGGGGAAAGTGAAAGCCTGAGTGACTATAATGGTTGTGCTCAAGGTAAGGAACACATGTTACCCTTCCCAAAGGAAGCCACTTATAAAAGGGAAAAGGTTATAGACTTAATACACACTGATATCTAGGGACCGGCCAAAGTGCCTTCACCGGAGGGGAATAAGTTTATGATGACAATCATTGACGATTGGTCCTGGTATTTTAGAGTGTATTTCTTGAAAAATAAATCAGAGGCCCCACAATTTTTTAAGGAATATAAAGCATAGAATGAGAAAATCCACGAAACCTCTATTAAAAGAGTGAGGAGTGATAATGGGGGAGAGTATACCTCTAATCAGTTTGAGGATATTTTGAGAGAGGATGGAGTGCAACACCAAAAGACAGTTCCTAAAAATCCTGAGCAAAATTGTGTAGTTAAAAAATTAAATAGACCACTAAGTGATAGTGCTAGGAGTGTGCTCTCAGAAAAGAAGATATGAAAGAAGCTTTGGGCCGAAGCAATAAACAATGCAAATTATCTCAAGAATAGAGTTCTTTCTTCAGCAATAAAAGGCCAAACACCTTATGAGAGATGGACCGGCCCGAAACCAAACATATCTCACTTAAAGGTTTTCGGCAGTCAAGTGTTCAGTCTAGATACAGATCGGTCTAATTAGAAGCTAGTTCCTAAAGGAAAACCGGGATACTTATTAGGATATGATGAGGATGTAAAAGGATACAGAGTTAGTGATCTAAAAAGGGAAGATATAATCTTAGTAAAGCATCTAGTAGTTATGTATGAAGGAAATTCTGTGGATCCTTTCAAGTATACAAAGTCAATAAAAATCAGATTTGAGTCAAAAAATTCCGATGACTATGAGCTTCCTAACTATCCAAGTTTTAGAGAAGTGACATTCATATACGTACAAATCAGACCATAAAGGACTCGGCCGCGAAAACTCTAGTAACATCTCTACCTGAAGTGGAAGACGTGGTGGAAATTGATTCGGAGTCAAAGGACAAGGGAGAAGCCGAGATTGTTCGAAAAAACCCATGGGAACCATCTATTCCGACCACAAATTTTGAGGGAGGAAGGAGAAGTAGCAAAAGGTTGCAAGAAAAATATGTTAATACCAAGGTTACAAAACTATCTCATTTAGATGAACCTCGGACTTATAGAGAGGCGATGAATTGTCCACAAAAAAACCGGTGGAAGACAACCATCAATGAGGAGATGGCTTTGATTATGGTAGCCGATACTTGAGAGCTGGTGGATTGTCCACCTAACGGAAAAGGAAACGGTTGTAAGTGGGTGTTCAAATTAAAACTGAACTCTGATAACATAATTTAATGCTACAAAGCCTGGTTAGTGCAAAAGGATTTACACAGAAGGAGGGAATCGACTACGAGGAAACCTTTGCCCCGATTGTCAAATTTCCCTCCGTCCGCATACTTCTCAATTTGGCAGCAGTGGAAGACATGAAGGTGCACCAGATGGCCATCAAGATAACCTTTTCGCATGGAGAATTGGAAGAGGAGATCTTTATGGGACAACTCGAAGGATATGTGGAGTAAGGAGAGGAGAGTAAAGTATGCCAGCTGATGAAATCTCTTTATGGTTTGAAACAGGCGCCTCGGCAGTAGAATAAGAAGCTTGATGAGTTTTTTACCGGTCTAAGATATATTCGGATCAGCTCAGATCACTCAATCTATGTTTTTGAAGTTGAGGAAGGTGTTTTATTTATTGCAATTTATGTTGATGATTTGCTTGTTTTAAGTAAATCTATGGATAAAATTAATAAAACTGAAAACCGATCTTAAGGGGAGATTTGAGAGGAAAGATATAGGGGTTGCAAGAAATATTTTGGGAATTCAAGTAGAAAGAGACTGAGAAAGAAAGATTATAAGACTGACTCAAAAGGAAGCAATAGGGAACATGTTGGAAAAGTTTCAGATAGATACGGCTAATAGTTCAACAACTCCAATAAAGTTAAAGAAGGGAAGTGAGTGGAGTGAGGAAGGAGTCATAGGCTTAGACGAGGAATTAGGTCTTGGAGAATAGAAGTTCATGCAGACTATTTCTTATAGGCAAGTAGTGGGAAGCCTAATCTATTTTATGAATTGTACCCGACCGGATTTAGCTGTAGCTGTAAGAGTGCTGAGTAGAAGTCTAAATGCTCCCACAAAGAGAGATTGGGAGGAAGCTAAGTGAGTCTTTAGATATTTGATAGGAACTAGGGATCTATGGTTGCATTTGGGTGGGGAGAATACTGACATCACTACTTCGAGTGATGCCAGTTATGGTGATGCTCCGATGAGGAGATGCACTTGTGGATATGTATTATATGTGGGTGATGGGGCTTGCTGTTGGAGTAACAAACAACAAAAAGTTATTGCTCAGTCCACCATGGAGGTTTAGTATATGGCCTCTTGTTCTGCTGTAAAAGAATTGATGTGGGTCAAGTCTTTGCTTGGTGAGCTTGGTCACGTTAAAAGTGGTGTGCAGAATGGTTTGATAATTAATTAAACATTACCAAATAGAATAATTCATTTAACTATAACTGTTTACGGGATACATAGATCCAGTAATGTAAAAGTACGGATAACGGTACGGATAAGAAACAAATACCGCGCATTTATTTCTCTAATGAAACGAATACTGCGCATGTATTTATTACGGCTACGATTAAATGTGAATTTAATCGGACGGCCGGAATTAACGCCGAGATCGCGGAAGAGAATTTCGGCGGTTTGTGGTCATCACCACATCGGATGACACGTGGCGGAATGACATTGGATCACGGCATCTCCGAGGATTAAGAGAGCGAATCCGGACATACCACGTGTCGACATTTAGGCCATGTCGTACAATGTTCGTACAGAAAGACCACCGTCAGCTGTACTTTTGTGTACGGAAATGTATTTTGATTGGCTCCGTACATCAGTAGATAGAGTTTGTGTGAGAGATAGGACTTAGAAAAATTAGGAGATATGACCCTCTCTCCCAGAGAGCTTTTGTACAAAAGGTCAACTTTGACCCTCCATAACTTACTGCTCAGAGGGAGCAAATTCAAAGATTCTTTTTGCTATCGACTCAGAGGAGTCTTGCCTTCAGAGAGGTGAAGTTGGTCAGAATTATTGTCTGCCAAGGTGGCAGTTATTTTTGCTGAAACACAAAGGGGTCAAGGTTATCCTGGAGGCTTCTTGGAAGCTGTCCACTCTGAGGACTTATGGAGGTCTCACGGTTTCATTAAGGTCCAACACTACCTTTGACGAAGAAGACAGAGTGAAAAAGAGAGCCAAAAATTACCTTTAGCTCGGAGGATCTTTAGTTCGGTTGCTGGCGGACAGAAGCCATAGACACGTCGTTCGTCCTATTGAGCGGCTTTCTCTAATTGAGAAGATTCACACCGAGCTTGGTCACTACGGTACCAAGCTGATGTTAAGCCTAGTTTAGGCACGATATTGGTGGTCACGAATGCAAGCCAATGTTGGTGCCATTCTACACAAGTGTGCCAGCTGCGATTGTCCTCGAATATCTTTCTGTAATCGACAGACTACGCTCCAACCTCTACCTATTAGGGGTTTATTCTATCGATGGTCGCTCGATCTGGCCTGACCTTTTCCCATCTCACATAGAGGACAACAATACATCATGATTATAATCGAAAATTTCATTAAGTGGATAGAACTCGTAGCTCTGCCTCACAAAATGGCAAAGTTAACCACCGCAGCCTTTAGAGAACATGTCCTTATGAGATACGGTGCCCCAGCCGAGGTCTTTACGGATCAAGGTACAGAATTTCGGGGAGAATTTCAAGAGATGCTTGATGAGGCTCTCATCGATCATCGTCGTACTAGTCGCGATCACCCGCAGGCCGATGGCTTGGCTGAACGGGCTGTCCAGACATTTAAGCATGCCTTCCGTAAGCATTGTTTAGAGAAACACATTTCGGTTTGGGACGAGTCCCTCGATTACATTACCATGGGATATCGCATGTCAGTTAAGCTAGCCTTGCCAATTTCATCCCTTATTATGTTTAATTTGGGCGACAACCGGTGCCCGGTCGTAATATTCAGAAAGCTGCAAGTTTTACGCTTCCGCTAATGTCTCACACTATCTTTTTGGAAGAACTCACTCGTCATGCTTTGCTTTTTTCCAGTGAAATGCCCATGGCTTTTGATAATCCGCAGATTGCCCAACATCGAGACACATTTCGGTTTGCCACCACTCGAAGCGGCAGTTACAGACTGTAACAAAAGCCCTATCGCGTGGGAGACTATGTGTATCTTCGGAGGCAATCTTTTGACACTTTGGACACGGATGTTTCAGCGCACATTCTACGCATTATCGAGGTGGATCCGAACAGAATGTTGGGATTACAATAAGCGGACACACAAAATCTCCGAGAGCACTCCAAGAATTGTGCTCCATGTTATTTACCAGATTTGTCGCAAGATATGGATCCCATGCGGATGCCAATTACGGAGGCGACCGCATGTACCTTTTGCCATCGATCAGACAGGGAAACTACCATGTTACTTTGTGATCACTGCAATCAGGGATTTCACATGTAGTGTTTGGTGCCACCATTGTTGGCGTTTCCAGATGGTCACTGGTTTTGCCACGGATGTCGCGAGCTTCCGGTTGTGTTGGCCAACTCCTTTGCTAGCTAAAGAGCTGGGGGGGGGAATAAACCGACCTGACCATAACCAGCTAAGTCGTTGACCTTTCTTTTTCTTCCACCTTGCCTGTTGTTGTATTTATCCATTTTTCACTTTTATGTTTTATTTCATTCAACATAGCTTGTCATCGTTTGGGTTTAAGTGAAGTGTTGAAATTAATAGATTATTAGAGTATTTTCTAGGTTTAAATATGTTAGTATAAAAGGAAAAGAAAAGAACGGACAGCCTGCCTCCACCTCCTCTCTCTAGCCCCCATACTTGTTGTAGTCACTGAAAGATAGAGATGGTGGTTGATCCATGGCTGCCTTAGTTGAACAGGCAGTTATTTTTAGTAGGTTACTAAAAATATACTTGACGGACCCGGGATTTGATCCCAGTACCTGTCGTTCGTCAAGTTGGCCAATAGCGGTCAGCTTTATCTTATTA
The DNA here is from genome assembly GCA_037447655.1 of Zygnema cylindricum. Classification (NCBI taxonomy): domain Eukaryota; kingdom Viridiplantae; phylum Streptophyta; class Zygnematophyceae; order Zygnematales; family Zygnemataceae; genus Zygnema; species Zygnema cylindricum. Next base: position 518,238 of record JBBHKE010000176.1, on the reverse strand, counting down.
GACTAAGACCAATGCTAAATGTTATAGTATGTGTTAGATATATATTTATTTAGGAGGGAACAAATTCACTTAACTAAACTGTATACATCATACATAGATATAGTTTTATAACTTACGAAGTGCGATACTATTTTGAAACGAAATACCGCGCATTTTGTTTTGACAGCGAAACAAATATCGCGCAAGTATTTATAACGGTCGAGATTGCATTTTGAGTCGAATCCAACGGCGCACATCATCGCCGAAATCCCAGAATGGTCACTAAGGCATTTAGTGAAGTGACATGATCTGGCGCCACGTGGATAGATAACATTCGGTCGCGGGAATTTCGAGGAACGTACGAACGAGTGAAAAATGGACACGCGTCCACTTAATGGCCTTGTCGTACAAAGGTCGTACAAAAAGTACATCGGCAGTAGTACTTTTATGTACTGTACAGTATTCCGATTGGTTCGTACAGTTAGTAGATAGCGGTTATGAGAGGGAGCTAGGACTTAGAAAAATCTGATAGATGGTTTTCTCTCTTTGAGAGGTTGTATAAAATTGGCATTTTTGCCGGCTTATAACTTATCGCCTGGTTTGGCGTTTTCAGAGATTATTTTTCCTACGGACTCACGAGAGTCCACGCTGCATAACGGTGCCGTTAGATTGTCTGCTTGTCACCTTAAGTAGCAGTGGTTGCCATTGAAAGTGGGTTAGTTAATAAGTATCTAGTAGCTTCCTGTACTCTGTTGTCCAATGGAGGACACAAAGTTTCAGGTTATGGGCCCACCCTCTAGGGTGCCTGCCTTTAATGGATGTGGGTTCATCTATTGGGAAGCCATGAAGATTGGAGCTGTGTGTGAAAAACGATACTCGGGTATCGTCAGTGGACAAGTGAAACGTCCACCTTCAGGAACTCCACCAGGATTAGTAGGAGTAAGGTTTTTTACAGAAACGGCTGCCTCAGCGGAGGAGGCAGATGATGGGGACAGCTGTGTTTCCGAAAAAGGGAAAGGGAATGAGACACACCTCACTCCTATTGCCACAATACCGGGAGCGGCGACCGTGAAAACCGCGGAGAACGATACTCAAATGTGGGAGGATGTAAACATGGCTGCCAAGAACTTCATTTTGAGGAACCTCACTCAAGCTTTAGGCACCTCTCATCTTCACATTTACAAGGTCGAGGAGTTGTGGGTGAGTTTGGTGGAAATTTATAAAGCTGGAACTAATCAGGAGTTTCAGTTGGCTGAGCAAAAGCTAGTGAGTTACACTTACAAAGGAAGAAAGATGTTAGATTACTGTAATGATCTTTCTTGTTTGTATATGGAGATGGAAAGTGCCGGGTTGATAGGTAAAATGAAAATAAAAGTTAACACCCTTATCATGAAGTTACCAGATGAGTTCGAGAACATAGTGTACCGAGTACAGGAAATGCCTGATAGTTCATGGAAATAGAACACATGGTCAGATGATACTTGTGCAGGAAAACACAATGGGGATTAAGAAAGGAGGAAAGAGCATTCAAGCTCTAGCAGTAGGAGGTGACCGATGGGGGAGGGACCCGAAGAAACCTTAGAAAGGGGAAAGAAATCATTTTGGGGGACCGAGGCCCCCAAAGGATCTTTGTCATTATTGCAAAAAAGCGGGACACTTCATCGCAGATTGTGTCAAGCTGTCAGAGCTGAGGCTCCTAGAGAACCGTGGAGGGGGTTTTTCCCAAGGGAAGAAAAAGTCACTTATGGTTACAAAAGTGACAGGAGATATCGAAGATGAGTCCTTTGAGGAGAATGGGGAGCTTCTTCTTGACGAGAGTCTGGAGAAGAAGGAGATCCCTCAGAGACAGAAGTATGCCCTTGGAGCAATTTGGGAAGCTCCACAGGAAGGATGGATTATCGACTCAAGTGCATCCATGCATATGTGCCGTGATAAAGAACTCTTCACTAAGCTAAGAAAGATCGCTAGTGTAGAGATAGAGTATGGGGATGGGAGAGTGGTTACTACAGATCTAGTGGGATTAGTACATCTGAAAGTTTTAGTGGAGGGTAAGACTTCTATACTTACATTGTCAGATGTACTCTACATTCCTCAGTTGAGTAAAAATCTTGTCTTTACGTCTGTGTTAGATGACAAAGAGTTTGATACCTTCACCAGAAGAGGAGTCTTTACAGCTAAGTATGGGGATGGAGTTTACTTCACGGCACATAACGGTAGCCAAGGATTGTTTAGGCTTAACCTGAGTAATGAAAATAATAATACTTACTATGTTGGTGTTCCTAAGTTGATTATTTGGCATAAGGGGTTGGGGCATGTACATTTTGATAGGTTGAGGGAAATCAAAAAGCTTGGGGTAGTAGAAGGCATTCAGTTTGGGGATATTGAAATGATGGATGATTGTAGTGGGTGTGCTCAAGGTAAGGCTCACAGACTTCCCTTTCCCAAAGCCGCCACATATAGAGGTGAGAAAGTGTTAGATTTGGTCCACACAGTATATTTGGGGACCGGCAAAAGTACCCTCGGTTGGAGGAAAGAGGTTTATAATGACAATAACTGATGACTAGTCTAGATAATCTAGAGTCTAATTTCTAAAAACAAAGTCTGAAGCATCAACTTACTTCAAAGAATATAAAGCTTGGAGTGAGAAGTTGCATGAAACCCCCATTAAGAGGATAAGGAGAGATAATGGGGGGGAATATACCTCTAACCAGTTTGAGGAATATCTGAGAGATGACCGAGTGCAGCACCAGAAAATTGTACAATATAACCCAAAACAAAATGTGGTAGCTGTGAGGTTGAATCGAACACTAGGAGATAGTGCATACAGTATATTGGCAAACAAGAAAATAGGAAAGAGATTTTGGGCAGAAATAATGAACTGTGCCAACTACATTAATAATAGAGTCCTTATCTCACCTGTAAAGGGAGTGACACCTTATGAGAGATGGGTTGGAAGGAAACCAGATATCTCACACCTTAAAGTATTGGGTGGCCAAGTTTAAAGTATTGACACGGATAGGAAAAACTAGAAACTAGATGCTAAGGGAAAACCTTGATACTTTGTGGGATATGATGAGGATGTTAAGCGATATGGAGTCTATGACTTAGCAAAGAAAGATATCATTCTGGTCAAACACTTAGTTGTCACGGATGAAGGGAAGTCATTTGACCCCTACAAATATACAAAGAAGATAAGAATCAAATTTGAGTCTGAAAGTGAGGAGAACTCGGTCGCTCCCGAAAGGGACATGAGTGAAACCGTGATTGCAGATTGAGGGGAGATCCAAGATACAAGAGACTCAGCGGAAACCTCACATACTCCTATGGACTACGAGGAGATAGAAGAAGCGGGACAAGAACCGGCTTCCATGGACAAGGGAGCCGATGAGACAATGAGAAGAAATCCAAGACTTCCATCCATTCCAACTTCGGAGTTTGAGGGAGGAAGAAGGAGTAGCTAAAGGATACAGTAAAAACAAGCCGCTCATAAGGTATCTAAGCTTTCTCACCCAGATGAGCCTCAGTCTTACTTGGAGGCAGTGAATAGTCCAGAGAAAGAAAGATGGATTAGAGCCATAAATGATGAGATGGCTTCTATCATGGAAGCAAATACTTGGGAATTAGCGGATTATCCTCCAGACAGAAAAACCTATTGAGTGTAAATGGGTATTTAAACTAAATTGAACCCGGAACATACCATTGAGAGATATAAGGCTCGATTGGTAGCGAAGGGGTTCACCCTAAAGGAGGGGATTGACTATGGGGAGACGTTTGCTCCAGTTGTTCGGTTCCCATCAGTAAGGATTCTCCTTAGTCTGGCAGCAGCGGAAAACATGGAAATACACCAGATGGACATTAAGACTGCTTTTCTTAATGGTGAGTTAGAGGAAGAAATTTTCATGAGACAACCGGAGGGGTTTGTGGAAGAAGGAGAAGAGAGCAAAATCTGCAGGCTGATAAAGACCTTATATGGACTGAAGCAGGCTCCCCGACAGTGGAATAAGAAACTAGATGAGTTTCTTAGCAGTTTGGGATATATCCGTATCAGCTCTGACCATTCTATCTATATGTTTGAAGATGAGAATGGTGTCATTTTTATTGCAATTTATGTGGAAGATCTGCTTGTGTTGAGTAAATATTTGGAAAAGATCAATTAGTTAAAGAAAGATCTTAGAAGCAGATTTGATATGAAGGATTTAGGGGAGGCAAGATATATTTTAAAGATTCAAATGGAGAGAGATAGGGGGAAGAAGATTATCACACTGATTCAGAAAGAAACAATAGGTAATATGCTTGATAAATTTTAGATGGAAAATGTTAACAAATGAACCACTCCCATGGACTTGAAAAAAATAAGTGATGGGAGTGTAGAAGGAGGAGTGATGATCTTAGATGATCATATGAGTCTAGAGGAGAGAGAGTTTATGAAGTCTATCCCTTATAGACAGGTCGTATGAAGTTTAATCTATTTTATAAACTGTACCAGGCCGGACATAGCAGCAATAGTTGGAGTACTCAGTAGGAGTCTTAATGATCCTAGTAAGAGAGACTGGCAAGAAGCCAAGAGAGTCATGAGATATCTGGTGGGAACTAGAGAGTTATGGTTGCATTTGGGAGGGGAGCACACTGACATCACTACTTGGAGTGATGCCAACTATGGGGACGCACCTATGAGAAAATGCACTTCTAGGTATGTGTTGTATGTTGGGGAAGGTGCATGTTGTTCGAGTAGTAAGCAACAAAAGGTGGTTGCTCAGTCTACTATGGAGGCTGAGTACATGGCCTCTTGTTTTGCTGTGAAAGAGTTGATGTGAGTCAAATCCTTGCTGCAAGAACTGGGGTATATGAAGGAGGGAGTGCATGAAGTGTTTTGTGATAATCAAGCTGCCATTGCAATTGCAACAAATCCAAAACATATTTTTAAAGCTAAGCATTTGGACATAAGATTGAGTTTTGTGAGGGCAAACTTTGAGAATAAGATTATGAATCTTGTATATAGATCTGATGAGGAAATGGTGGCTGATATGATGATAAAACTAGTGCCCTCTCCTAAATTGAAATATTGTAGAGAAAAATGTGGACTAAAACTGAAAATAAAATTAGACTAGAAAATAAGGGGAGTGTTGAAATTAATAGATTTCTAGAGTATTTTCTAAGTTTAAATATGTTAGTATAAAAGGAAAAAAAAGGACGGACAACCTGCCTCCACCTCCTCTCTCTAGCCCCCATACTTGTTGTAGTCACTGAAGGATAGAGAGGGTGGTTGATCCATGGCTGCCTTAGTTCCACAGGCAGTTATTTTTAGTAGGTTACTAAAAATATACCTGACGGACGCAGGATTTGATCCTGGTACCTGTTGTCTGTCAAGTTGGCCGATAGCAATCAGCTTTATTCTATTAGACTAGGACCAATGCTAAATGCTATACTATGTGATAGATATATATATTTATTTAGGAGGGAACAAATTCATTTAACTGAAACTCTATACAGCGTACATAGATACAGTTTTATAACGTTCGAAGAACGATACTACTTTGAAACGGATACTGCGCATTTTGTTTCGACAACGAAACTAATATCGCGTAAGTATTTGTAACGGCCGAGATTGCATTTCGAGTCGAATCCAATGGCGCACATCATCGCCAAAATCTCGGAATGGTCACTTTAGCATTCAGTGACGTGGCATGATCTGGCGGCGCGTGGAGAGATAACATTCGGTCGCGGGAATTTCGAGGAACATACGGACGAGTGAAAAATGGACAAGTGTTCGCTTAATGGCCTTGTCGTATAAAGGTCGTACAAAAAGTACATCGGCAGTAGTACTTTTATGTACTGTATAGTATTCGGATTGGTTCGTACAATTAGTAGATATGGGTTGTGAGAGGGACTTAGAAAAATCTGGTAGATGGTCTTCTCTCTCTTGAAGATGTTCTATAAAATTGGCATTTTTGCCGGCTTATAACTTATCGCCTGGTTGGGCGTTTTCAGAGATTATTTTTCCTACAGACTCAGGGAAGTCCACGCTAAAGAGGGTTGCGGTCAGATTGTCTGCTTGTCTGCTTGGGTAGCAGTGGTTGCCATTGAAACTGGGTTAGTTAATAACTATCTAGAAGCTTCGTGTACTCTATAGTTCAGTGGAGGACAAAGAGTTTCATACAGCTGATGATATTGCATGCATCTTCACGTTATCGAACCCATGCACGACAACTATCATGCCTCATCTCGTCGGCCATTTAAACTGTTTATATTTAGGTTTTAGGATGGGCAACCGCTACACTAATTTGCATTCGGGTGTATTTAGGTTTCGTAGGGCCGTACATACTTACGTTGGCCGGTTGTACAAACTTACGTTGGCGGTAATTTCTGCCGACACCGAGTTTGACCGTACAACATATATTCTGGGGATTTTCGCCGACAGTGGATTTGATCATTTCACGTCAACCATACAAGTTACATTGTCCAAAATGTTGATCTACGACCACTAGAGATGGTGGAGCACCAGCAGTAGTAGTAGAAGTAGACATAATTCACTTACAGAAGCTTATCAGGAATCCTACTAAATAGTTGTTTTCTACAGATCACCAAATCTGACAGAAAGGTTCAAACTACTTCAAACTATACCAAAAATAGAATATGACAAACAATGAGAACTCCCAAAGTTTAAACTCAATTGATCCAATGCACACCAAGATATGCAACTCACAACTTTCCCAAAAACAGTCTGCAAATTACACAGTCTGGAAGTCTGGATACATAAAATGTTCTACATCAAAAGTTTTATACTCTACACTCAAGTGTCCTATTTCATAGTGTTATATCGCCGATAGAAGTGTCTCTAAGAGATACGTCCAAAGAACTAAACTTCCACTAAGGTCAAGTCCTCCTAATCATGATAAAACTAATCTATCACTGTACAATCAATATTACTGGAATCCTATACAGGTGATTGTTCAAATACTTGTCGTCGGCTTAGTGACACATAAATACTTGTCGCCGGCTTAGTGACACATGTCTGAATACGTCCATCCGGTTGTTGCAGAGCACCTGTCAGTGAGTCACTTGTTTATTCTCTTATGAATCTCATACGTTGACTTGATTCATATCAACCACAGCTGCGGAGTTTAATTCTTAATCATATTCAAATATTTGTAGCTTCGTCGCAACTGCGTTGTCCTATACCAATTTAGCCGCAGCTGCGTTTTGTCTCGTTGTGTCACAGCTGTGTTGTCTGTACAGATCGTTTCAAAGATAATCGCAGCTGCGCTTGTCGCCTCTATGTGTGACACATTCATGCTGGTGTCGGTACCAATCCAAAACCTGCACTGTGTTTCAGATGACGACGCGTGTCCTTATAGATCTATATTTCCACCGTCCAACTAATTTGCTGAGACAGAAAGCTTTCCAAAACCAACACAAAATTCATGCGACTATAAATTGGACCTTACCTTCGGTCCTACCGTACCCACTTTCATTTCCCGAAATCTCGGCCGACGACAATTTTGAATCATTTCACGCGAGGGAGCATCTCGATTGTCGATGCGGAAATATACAGTTCCGAAAGGTGACATCTAGACCTTTCACGCGTGTGACAGACAAAGCGACGTTCACTTGTGAAGACGCTACGCGATTGGACTATCTTAAGTCGTGAACCATTTGGAGGTTCACGCGTTCACACGTAGAAAGGAAGGGTTTTAATCCGTAGGTCATAGATTTTGTAACGTATGGCATAGGATTCCGGCCTCCTATTGGCTGAATCACAACCGGACGAAAATACTTACATGACAGGATGTACTTTTATTGGCTTCTTTTTGTTAGGCGTAGGCCTAGGTACTTAGTTGATTTTAGATCATTTCGTGCACACAATTTTCAAGTGCAGGAATTATTATTTTCAGTATTGAAGATTTTTTGCATCATTCTTTTTCTTTGTAAAATTGTCCAGACAGCTTAGAGGCGATTTTCTGCCTTAGCGTGAAACGTCTAGTTTCTTACATTATTAATCTGTTGTAAAGCCTTACATATTAATCTATACGGCTTCGGACAAGACCTACATAGTTTCCCTTCACCTATTTTCGTCCGTTTGAGTGAAATTCCCTCGCGTGTTCATAACACAAACTTCTTTCCCGACTGTGGCTGAACTTTAATTAGTGTGGAAGTTGCATGTTGAGAATATCGTTTTGTTGTTTTTATTTATTGTGGTTGTGTGTTTATTTATATTTGGCTTATGCGCATCTTTTGAGTTTGGTTATCTCAAACCTCATAAGTGTTTTGCATATTGTCGTTTTCAGTTTTTGTTTTCCGTCTCAATTGTTTCTATTTTGAATTATTCTCTTTAAGTCTAAATTCAGATTGTCTTCGATAAGATAACTTTTGCAAGGAATATAAAGGGACCGTGGGGCCTAGTGGCCATCCATCGGCTTAGTAATAAACTAACTTGACCATAATCAGCTAAGTCGTTGACCTTTCTTTTTCTTCCACCTTGCCTGTTGTTGTATTTATCCATTTTGCACTTTTATGTTTTATTTCATTCACAATAGCTTGTCATCATTTGCGTTTAAGTGAAGCACAGCTGATGATATTGTATGCAGTTTCACGTTATCGGACTGATGCACAACATCCTTATCATATCATAACAAGTACCTCGGTTTTTCTTGAACATCTAGCTTCCAATTAGACTAATTTGTATCTAGACTAAACACTTGACTGCCGAAAACCTTAAAGTGAGATATGTCTAGTTTTCGGCCGGTCCATCTCTCATAAGGTGTTTGGACTTTTACCACTGAAGTAAGAACTCTATTTTTGAGGTAATTAACATACTTCATTGCTTCGGCCCAAAACCTTTTTCCTATCTTCTTATTCGTCAACATACTTCTAGCACTATCACTTAGTGTCCTATTTAAACTTTCGGCTACCCTATTCTGTTCCAGGTTTTCTTGAACTATCATTTGGTGTTGCACTCCAACTTCCCTCAAAAAATCCTCAAACTGGTTAGAGGTTTACTCTCCACCATTGTCACTCCATACTCTCTAGATTAGGGTTTCATGGAGTTTTTCACTCCATGCCTTATATTGTCTAAAACATTCCTGAGCCTCTGACGTATTTGTTGTTCTTTGGTCTAAAATAGACCGCAGAAGCAACCCAAACTATCATGCAAAAAACTAAGCAAAAATAGGTCGACGAACAATCATTTGAAATGCATCCTCCATATGCGTACACAGACGCAACAAACAACATTTAGGGTTTCATGGAATAATCAACATAAATAAACCTTATGACAACAACTAAGGTTTGATGGAATGATCAACATAAACAAACCCTAGGACAAATGCATAAATAATGCATAACAAACATACATAAAATAACATAAATAAATAATAACAAAAGCATGCATCACACATAAACAAATGTATAATCAAATAATCATTTTAGCATTCAAAGTGCATGACCTAATCGACAACCCTAAAATGCTACATCTTTGGTCCCCACTTTACTAACCAGCATTGATTATTGATTCCTAACAAAGCTCATTCCTATATATACACTTGTGAGCTGTCAACAAATCACTAACTGTCAAGATATCACACATAACTTCCACTAAAACATAATATCCTATTACGACAAAAATCCTAACTGGAAATTACGTAACTATCATTATATCATATTTTACCATGATAACCTACTATTAAAAATAAACTAATCGTAAGCATACACCTGAAAGTCAGGCAATCGTAAGCGTACACTTGTCTGCAAATACGACACACAAATTAGACTGTCGAAACCCTAATTGGTCATATAAACATCATAATCAACTCTAAATAATTAATACAAATAAGACAAACCAATGTTGTTCCAAATATTTACAGGTACACAAAATCTTATGCTGAGTCATGGAGAATAAATCACCAGGACTTCGCGAATCTAGTCAAAGCATCCGGAACGTCCAAAAATAAATATCGTGTGATTGACGCGATTTCGCGTCACCACTACTTGAAAATAACGGCGACTTTTGTCCGCCGTCCGTCACTCTTTTTGTTACCCTTGATGTTGCGCCACGTGGCCCCAAAGTCTAGTTGACGAAATGACGTCAACTTATCCAAATCAAACCGTACCGTACCCACGTACTTCGTCATAAATACCGCCTGCCGAAATAAAGGTACACCTGTCCCAAAAAGATTCACTGTACCTTCTCCATAACTGTCGTCTGTCGCATTCTGTTTCGTACGTGCGACGTACTATTTTAACCTTTCAGAATATTTTACATCAGATCGCTTCGCGATCCGCCGTCCATATCACTTACGTATTCCGCGCCACTTAATTCGACAATTAATTTTACTCGTACAATAAGCCTCCAATCCGCAAATCCGTTCGAACCACCACATTAATAAACTAATTACGTATGCACGAAATACGCGCACGCATGTGCGAAACTGAATCTTCCAAAAACAACAGTATTTCTCAAAAAATACACCCTCGAATACCGAGACTAATCATCGGTGATAGTCATCATAAATCTCTTCCCCTCGGGTGAAGGCACTTTGGCCGGCCCCAAAATATCTCTGTGTACTAAATCTAAAATCTTTTCTCTATGATAGGTGGTTGTTTTTGGGAAATGTAACATTTGTGCTTTACCTTGAGCACATCCACAACCATCACTTAGATTCTCACTCTCACCGAACTAAATCCCTTCCACTACTCCCATATTTTTCATCACTTTTAACTTATCTGGATTCACATGCCCAAGCCTCTTATGCCACAACATTATATCATGAACACCAACATAATAAATTTTCTTATTTTCATTGCTTAAAATCAGCCAAAACACCCCTTGGCTACCTTTTTCAGGAGTGAAATAAACTTCCTCCTCAAAACTAACAATGAAGACTCCTTTCCTAGTGCTAGTATCAAAACCCTTATCAAATAATACAGACGTAGAAATGAGGTTTTTGTTCAGCTCCAGAATAAACAATACATCAAAGAATGTTAATATGGATGTCTTTCCTTCTACAAACACTTTCGATCTATGGATCCTACAAGAGTAGTAGTGACTATCCTCCCATCCCCATACTCTATCTCTACGTTGGGAATTTTATTATCTTAGTGAACAGGTATTTATCTTTACACATGTGCATGGAGGCACTTGAATCTACAATCCAACCTGCTTCACCTTTCAATCTAGCGAAATCACATTTTTGCTTTAATGGAATTTTGACCTCATTTTTCGCTTCCAACTCCTCATCCAATAGGAGTTCATCGTCCTCCTCCTCGGATTCTGCCTCATGTACGTGTGTCACAAGGGCCTTTCTTTTTCCTCTCGGTGGTCCACTGGTCTGCCCCTCTTTTAACCACAAATTACTTAGCTTAGTGCACTTCGTCATATAGTGCCCTGGTTTTTTACAAAAGTGGCACAAACCCGTGGGAGTCCTTGGTTCGAACTCGTTGGTCTGATTTTTGTACCCCCCCTTCCCATACTTTCCGACCGGTTTCCTGGAATCATTATTCCTCCAATCGGTCCCAGTTGCCAAGGCTTGTCCACTCTTTCTTCTCTCTGATCTCAATCGTTTTCTCCCGAATGAGAATCATTTATACCACTGAATTCCATATCCACCTTGAGTCCATCAAGTCCTACACACGATTGACTATGTTCTCGAACTCATCTAGTAACCTCACAAGCAAGCAATTAACCTTGATCTTTTCTGTTTCAACCTGTCCAACACTCTCTAGCTCCATGAAAAATGTTGCGTGCTCTCTACAAAAATCCAACATCTTCCCCCCCTTGTATACATATGTGTCAATTTTTCTGATCAGCCAACTGCTATTGCTGAATCGTACCTCTTTGGTACATCTCTATGAGAGCCACCCAAAGATCGGATGCCCTCTCTACTTGCGAATAAGGAGATGCAAGCCCTTGAGTAAGTTGGTGGAGGATGAAGGGCTTTGCTGCCATATTGTTGTAGTTCCAGGTATCGGTATTTTTCTCTTCGTTCCTCGGAATAGGTGACAAGAATGCCGAACCGGTTGCTATTGGTGTGACCGTCTCCTTCTCTTTTCCTTTGTCCACCACCTCCCCTTCTTTTGTCTCCTCCTTTGGAGATGGATCTCCATCTATGGTGAATTAGCGTCCTGTAAACCCTAGAGGGATCCCAAGACTGGATGGACACCTCACCCGTCCACTCACTATTCCCCAAAACCTTTTCTCACATAGAGCTCATGTCATCCTACTTTCCCAGTATATGAAGTTAGTTCCATTGAAGATGGGTACCCTAGAGGGTGGGCCCATAACTTGTAACTCTGAGACCTCCATAGGTCCTCAAAGTAGGCAGCTCACACGAAGCCTCTAAGAAAACCCTGACCCCTTTGTGTTTCAGCAAGAATAACTATCACGCTGGCAAACAAAATCACTGACCACCTTCACCCTTGTGAAAAGAAGACTCCCTTGAGTCTATAGCAAAAAGAATCTTTGAATTTGCTCCCCTGAGTAGTAAGTTATGGCTGGTCAAAAATGACCTCTATATTTACAAGCTCTCTCAGAGAGAGGTACCTCAATATCATAGAGATGTACGGAAGTGGTACGATTCACCAACAACAGTTGGCTGATCAGAAAATTGACGCATATGTATACAAAGGGGGGGAGATGTTAGATTTTTGTAATGACCTCGCAACATTTTTCATAGAGCTAGAGACTGCTTCATAGGTTGAAACTAAAAAGATCAACGGTAATTGCTTGCTCATGAAGTTACTGGATGAGTTCGAGAAAATAGTCAACCGTGTGCACGACTTGCCGGACTCAAGGTGGATATGGAATTCAGTGGTAAGGATGATTCTCGTTCGGGAGAATACAATTGAGATCCGAACGGGAGGAAAGAGTGGGCAAGCCTTGGCAACTAGGACTGATTAGATTAACAATGATTTGAGGAAATTATGGAAGGGGGGGGGCAGAAAAATGAAACCGACGAGTTCGAACTAAGGACTCCGAAGGGTTTGTGCCACTTTTGTAAGAAATGAGGGCACTATAGGGCAGAGTGTACTAAGTTAACCGAGTTGCGGTTAAAGGAGGGGCAGACCGGTGGACTCCCTAGAGGAAAGAAAGAAGCCCTTGTGACATAGGTACAAGAGGCAGTATTCGAGGACGAGGACAATGAACTCCTATTGGATGAGGAGTTGGAAGCGAAAAACGAGGTCGAAATTCCACGAAAGCATAAATGTGCTTTTAGTGGATTGAAAGGTGAAGTAGGCTGGATTGTACATTCAGGTGCCTCGATGCATATGTGTAAGGATAAACACCTGTTCACTAAGATAAGAAAGATTCCCACCGTAGAGATAGAGTATGGGCATGGGAGGATAGTCAGTACTACTCTTGTAGATTCGGTAGTTTTGAAAGTGTTTGTAGAAGGAAAGACATCAGCCGTTACATTCTCTGATGTATTGTTTATTCCGGAGCTGAACAAAAATCTCATTTGTACGTTTGTATTAGATCATAAGGGTTTTGATACTAGCACTAGGAAAGGAGTCTTTACTGCTAGTTTTGAGGAAGAAGTTTATTTCACTCTTGAAAAAGGTAGCCAAGGGATGTTTAGGCTGATTTTAAACAATGAAAAGAAGAAAATTTAGTATTCTGGTGTTCATGATATAATGTTGTGGCATAAGAGGCTTGGGCATGTGAATCTTGATAAGTTAAGAGAGACGAAAAAGATGGGAGTAGTGGAAGGGATTGAGTTCAGTGAGAGTGAGAATCTAAGTGATTGTAGTGGATGTGCTCAAGGTAAAGCACACAAGTTACCCTTCCCAAAAACTGCCGCCTATAACGGATAAAAGATTCTAGATTTAGTACTCACAAATATTTGGGGGCCGGCCAGAGAGCCCTCACCTAGGGGGAAGAGATTTATGATGACTATCACCGATGATTGGTCTCGGTATTCCAGGGTGTATTTTTTGAAAAATAAGTCAGACGCTCAGGAATGTTTTAGGCAATATAAAGCATGGAGTGAAAAACTCCATGAAACCCTAATCAAGAGAGTAAGGAGTGACAATGGTGGAGAGTATACCTCTAACTAGTTTGAGGATTTTTTGAGAGAAGATGGAGTGGAATGGCAAAAGATAGTTCTTGAAAATCGTGAGCAGAATGGTGTAGGTGAAAAATGGAATAGAACACTGAGCGATAATGCTAGGAGTATGCTGTCAGATAAGAAGATAGGAAAAATTTTTGGGCCAAAGCAATGAACTGTGCAAATTATCTCAAGAATAGAGTTCTTACTTCGACACTAAAAGACCAAACACTGTATTAGAGATGGACAAGCCGAAAACTAGATATTTCACATTTAATTGTTTTCGGTAGTTTAGTCTTTAGTTTAGACAAAGATCGGTCAAACTGGAAGTAAGATCCAAAAGGAAAACCAAGATATCTACTGGGATATGATCAAGATGAAAAAGGATATAGAGTATATGATCTCAAGAGAGAAGATATAATCCTAGTGAAGCATCTAGTGGTTATAGATGAAGGGAAATCTATAGATCCCTTTAGGCATACAACGACAGTCAGAATCAGGTGAGAGTCAAAAATTCTGATGACTTAGAAATTCCTCACTATCCAGGATTTCAAGAAGATGATGATCTTGCAGGTACAGTTCAGATCAAGAAGGACCCAAATGTGGAAGCCCTACTATCAACTCCAACCGTAACTGAAGACGTGGTGGAAATCGACCCGGAAGTAACGGATAGGGGAGAAGTAGAAACTGTTCGGAAGAATCCAAGGGAGCCATCTACTTCGGCAACCGAGTTTGAGGAAGGAAGGAGAAGCAGCAAAAGACCGCAAAAGAGACAAGTTAACAATAAGGTAACCAAAGTGTCTCACCCCGATGAACCTCAAACATATAATGAGGCAATGACTTGTCTTGAGAGAAATCGGTGGAAGACAACCATTAATGAGGAGATGGCCTCAATTATGGCGGCCGATACATGGGAATTGGTGGGTTGTTCTCCTGACAGGAAGCCAATTGGGTGTAAGTGGGTATTTAAGCTGAAACTCAACACGGATAACACCATTGAGCGCTATAAGGCTCGGTTAGTGGTGAAAGGATTTACCTCGAAAGAGGGAATTGACTACGAGGAGACATTTGCCTCGGTCGTCAAGTTTCCCTTTGTCCAAATACTACTCAATCTAGAGGCAGCAGAAGACATAGAAGAATATCATATGGACATCAAGACGGCCTTCCTACATGGATAGTTGGAAGAGGAGATTTTTATGCAACAGCCCAAAGGATTTGTGGAGCAAGGGGAGGAGAGCAAGGTATGCTGATTGATAAAATCTTTGTATGGGCTGAAACAGGCGCCCTGACAATAAAATAAGAAGCTCAATAAGTTTCTTACAGGTTTGGGATATATTCGGATCAGCTCAGATCACTCGATTTATTTGTTTGAAGATGAGGAAAATTTATTTTTGTTGCAATTTATTTTGATGATTTGCTTGTTTTAAGCAAATCTATGGATAAAATTTATAAGTTGAAAAATGATCTTAAAGGAAGATTTGGGATGAAGGATATTTGAGATGCAAGGTTATTTTAGGAATTCAGGGAGAGAGAGAAAGAGATAGAAATATAATATGATTAACTCAGAAAGAAGCTATTGGAAACATGTTACAGAGATTCTAAATGGATAAGGCAAATAGTTGTACCACTCCCATACAACTAAAGAAGGGAAGTGAGGGGAGTGTGGAAGAGGGAGTTATAATCTTGGATGATGAGTTAGGCGGTGAATAGAAAAGATTTATGCAGACAATTCTTTATAGGCAAGTAGTGGGCAGCCAAATATATTTCATGAATTGTACCCGACCGGACATAGCCGCAGCTGTAAGAGTACTAAGTAGGATTCTCAATACTCCCACAAAGAAAGATTTGGAGGCAACTAAGAGAGTCCTTAGATATCTCATAGGGACTAGAGATCTATTGTTTCATTTGGGTGGGAACAATAATGACAGCACCACTTGGAGTGATGCCAGCTATGGGAATGCTTATATGAGGAGATGCACGTCTGGATATGTATTGTATGTGGGTGAAAGGGCTTGCTGCTGGAGCAACAAGCAGCAAAAGTTCATTGCTCAGTCCACCATGGAGGCTTAGTACATGGCTTCTTGTTTTGCTGTAAAAAATTAATGTGGGTCAAGTTTTTGCTTGGTGAGCTTGGTCATCTTAAAAGTGGTGTCCAAAAGTTGTTTTGTGATAATCAGGCAACCATTGCCATTTCTGCCAATCCTAAACATAAGTATCAAGCCAAACACATGGACATTAGACTTAGCTTCGTTAGGGAGAAAGTAGAAAACAAGATAATTAGTTTGAGTATAAAAAAGATAGTGAAATGGTAGCAGATATGATGACCAAACCTGTGCCTTCCTCTAAACTATTTTTTTGCATGGAGAAGTGTGGTCTTAAATTAAAGAGTGGCTTGAAAATAAGGGGAGTGTAGAAATTAAAGGTTCTTTTAGTATTTTCTAGGTTTTGTAATAGATAAAATGTTGAAAAGAAGCAGAGGCAGTCTGCCTCTAACTCCTCTCTTCAACTCCCACACTTGTCAAAGTCAGTGAAAGTTGGAGAGGGAGCTAGAGCCATGGCTGCCTATGCTATCTAGATGGAGACAGACAAAAGATTGGTAGATTTTAAAAAATGTTACTTTACGGGCCCATGATTTGAACCTAGTACCAACCGTCCGTCAAAGTTGCCGGTAGCCGGTAGCTTTATCCAATTAGTCTAAGACCAAGGTTACGTGATATAAGATTTGATAGCTATATAAATGTTTACACATAGACTATTTCATTAAACGGCGTATTAGGACATAGATACAGTTTGTATTGTACGGAATACAAAACATCTCGAAACGGATACCGCGCATTTTATTGCGAAAGCGAAACAAATATCGTGCAAGTATTTATGACGGCTACGATTAAAACCCGGTTTTGATCGAACAGTCGCGAAAAATGCCGAGATCGGGAAATAAGATTTTTGGCGGTTTGCGGTCAACGCCACATCGATTGACATGTGGCACAACCACATTGGATTACAGCATCTCCGAGGATTACAATAACGAATACAAAAATGACATGTGTTAACTTGTTGGCCATGTCGTACAATGTCCGTATAGAAAGTACACCGGCACTTGTACCTTTCTGTACGACACATTATTATGATTGGTGCCGAATTTCTGTAGATAAAGTTTTAGAGAGAGATAAGACTTAGAAAAATTTGGTAGATAGGACCCTTTGTACAAAAATGTCAACTTTGACCCTCCTTCACTTACTGCTCAGTGGAGCAAATTTAGAGATTCTTTTTGCTATCGACTGAAGGGAGTCTTGCCTTGATAAGAGTGAAGGTGGTCAAAGTTTTTGTCTGCCACGGTGGCACTTATTCTTGATGAAACACAAAGAGGTCAGGGTTATAGTAGAGGCTTCGTGTGAGCTGCCTACTCTGAAGACCTATGGAGGTCTCAAAGTTGCAAGAATCACTTATCTTTCATCTCTTGATTTCCTTAGTAATAGAAACCTCTTTAGAAGCTTCCTCTTTAGTCTTTTGTGTCCCTGCAATAAAATTTGTTAGACGTGCCTTTCCTACATCGAGCTTAAGGCTATTTTTTACTACAACTTTGGTAAGCATATCAGCTACATTATCTTTATCAGGAGTGTAATAAAACTCCACTGTTTCCGCTGCAATTTCAATCCTAACAAAGTGATACCTCAAAAAGATGTGCTTAGACTTAAGATGATTTACAGGATTCTTAAGATTAATGCTAAGCAACTCTGGCAGTTTGTAAAAAATCTTAGTCCTCTCAGGTTGTAGAAAGCCTATCTCATTTAGAAATGCTTTCAGCCAAAGGAATTCCTTAAAAGTGGCAGCTGCTATATATTGTGCCTCCATGGTGGAGAGGGCAATAGTTTTTTGGAGCTTGCTTGCCCAACTCACACTTCCATCGCCAATATTGCACAGGTAACCAATTGTAGACTTTCTTATGGTAAGGTCACCTCCCGAATGGATAAAAGTATGGATGTAAATGTTTTCTTGTTCTCCTCCGAATGTCAATGTGTAATTTCTTGTCTCCTCGATGTACTTCAGCACCCTTTTAACTGCAATCCAATGTTGCTTGTTTGGCCTGTGCAAAAATTAACTTAGAATGCCGACGG
Source organism: Zygnema cylindricum (assembly GCA_037447655.1). Lineage (NCBI taxonomy): Eukaryota > Viridiplantae > Streptophyta > Zygnematophyceae > Zygnematales > Zygnemataceae > Zygnema > Zygnema cylindricum. Next base: position 500,102 of record JBBHKE010000176.1, on the reverse strand, counting down.
CATTGGCTATATCGTAACGCGTGAAATTCATTGCATAAATGAGCGCTCCCACTGCTTCCCGATAGAGGGCGTCCATTGGTTCTCCTTACCCCTCTTCAAATTCCTCAATCAGCTTTTCTCGAAGTTCCATAGGTTTGCTAACTCCCCTTGCATCTTCCAAGTTAAATCCAGTGAGTAGCTCTCGTATATAATTTCTTTGAGTTAGGTGGATTTCTCCGTTGACTCTATCTTTGATGACTTCTATGCCTAGAACATATTTGAGTTCTCCTATATAATTCATCTCGAATTGATTCCTTAACATGTCTTTTACTTTGGCTGTATCCTCATCGGTTTTGCCTAAGATAATTAAGTCATCTACATAGATAGTAATGATTATGTTCATTTCAACATTATATTAAACTGAGTGATCTGACTCTTTTTCACAAACACTTGACTCTGCAGGTACTCACCAATCTTGATGTTCCAAAGTCGTGGGGGTTGCTTCAGTCCGTATGGTGCCTTGGACAGCTAACAGACTTTGTTCTGGTTCATAGGGTCCTCCAACCCCTCAAGCTGCTCTTTGTACAATTCCTCCTCCAGTTCGCCATGCAAAAACCTCGTCTTCTCATCCATTTGCTCAATTTCCAAGTCGAGGATGGTGGTTAAAGCGAGTAAGGTACAAATAGAATTATACGTTACAAGTGGAGTTAATGTTTCTTTGTAATCAATGCCTTCCTTTTTAGTGTAACCCTTAGCAACTAGTCTTGCCTTGTAGCGATTGATGGTCCCATCTGCATTTCTTTTGATTCCAAAAGTCCACTTGGTGCCAATTGGCTTTTTTCCTTGAAGCAAGTCTTCTAATGTCCATGTTTTGTTTTAAAGAATGGACGCCATTTCCTCTTTAACTATGGCCTTCCACTTTTCCCCATCTTCACCGTTAACAGCTTGGTGGAGAGTTAAAGGCTCTTCAGCTTGAGCCATCCTGACAAACCTCTTCCTTGGGGCGCTCGTGGTATCATACCACTCTCGAAACTTCGTAAGAACTAGCAAACTTCTTTCTTGGGGCGCTACTGATATCATACCACTCTCCAAACTTTGTTGGAGATTTCTGGCCTTGTTGCTGCTAGCACTTCTTGGGGGCGCTGAGGATGCGGCCTTTTTCTTAGTTTCTTTTATTTTAGTTGCAGCCTCTTTTTCCATTTCCTCAGTTGTGACAACTCTTTTCTCATTGATTTGACCCTCACTGTTTGTTTCTTGTGCAGGTGGTGAATCCTTGATTTCAGTTTCAAAAACGTTAGATTCACCAAAGGATTCATTTGATTAAGCTGCCTTTTCTTCGGCATACTCATCATCGCTTGGTGACCAGTCGTCAAATGAAGGGGAGTAATTTTCCCCTTCCTTTCTCCCACTTTTGCCATGCACCTCGTTCCTTGTGCAATTCTGTGTCCTCCATTGGACCACAGAATATAGGAAGCCTCTAGATAGTATTTAACTAACCCACTTTAAGCCACAACCACTGCTGCCCAAGAAGGCAAACTGACAATTTGACTGCACCCCTGTGTAGCCTGGACTCCCCTGAGTCCGTAGAAAAAAGAATCACTGAAAACGGCCAACCAGGCGATTCGTTATAGGGTGGCAAAGATGCCAATTTATACAAACTCTCTGAGAGAGAGGACTATCTACCTAAATTTTCCTAAGTCCTAGTTTTTCCTAATTCCCTCTCACAGCTCCTATCTACTGCCTGTACGAACCAATCACAAAACTGTATAGTACTAGAAAGTACTACTGCCGATGTACTTTCTGTACGGCCTCTGTACGACAAGGCCATTAAGTGGACGCGTGTCCACTTTCCACTCGTCCGTACGTTCCTCGGAATTCCCGCGACCGAATGATGTCTTCCCACGTGGCGCCAAGTCATGCCACGTAACTAAATGCCAAAATGACCACTCCGGGATTTCGGCGATGATGTGCGCCGTTGGATTATATGCGAAACGTAATCTTGGCCGGAATAAATACTTGCGCGATATTTGTTCCGATGTAGAAATACAATGCGTGGTATCCGTTTTGAATTAGCGTCGTACGACGTACTTTATAAAACTGTATATATGTACGCCGTAAACAGTTTTGGTTAAATGAACTTTATCCTTTCGAACTAAATATATATCTATCACATACCATAGCACTTAGCACTGGTCCTAGTCTATTAGGATAAAGCTGACCGCTACCGGTCGATTTGACGAACCGCAGGTACCGGGATCAAATCTCTGGTCCGTCAAGTATATTTTTAGTAACCTACTAAAAATAGTTGTCTGTTGAACTAAGGCAGCCATGGATCAACCTCTCTCTCTTTCCTTCAGTGACTACAGCAAGTATGGGGGCTAGAGAGCGGAGGTGGAGGCAGGCTGTCCGTCCTTTTCTTTTTCCTTTTATAAAAACATATTTAAACCTAGAAAATACTCTAGAAATCTATAAATTTCAACACTCCCCTTATTTTCTAGTCTAATTTTAATTTTTCTTTCAACCCGCATTTTTCCCGACAATATTTTAGTTTAGGAGAGGGCACAAGTTTGGTCATCATGTCAGCCACCATTTCTTCATCAGGTCTATACACAAGATTTAGAATTTTATTTTCAACTTTTTCTCTTACGAAGCTTAATCTTATGTCCATATGTTTTGCTTTGAAATGGTGTTTTGGATTGGCTGCAATTGCAATTGCAGCTTGGTTATCGCAAAAGATTTCATGCACTCCCTCCTTCATAAATCCCAGTTCTTGTAACAATGATTTCACCCACATTAGTTCTTTTACAGCAGAACACGACGCCATATACTCAGCCTCCATAGTAGACTGAGCAACCACCTTTTGTTGCTTACTGCTCCAACAGCAAGCACCTTCCCCCACATACAAAACATATCCAGAAGTGCATCTTCTCATAGGTGCATCCCCATAACTGGCGTCACTCCAAGTGGTGATATCAGTATGCTCCCCTCCCAAATGCAACCATAACTCTCTAGTTCCCACCAGATATCTCATGACTCTCTTGGCTGCCTCCCAATCTCTCTTTCTAGGATCATTAAGACTCCTACTGAGTACTCCAACTGCTGCCGCTATGTCCGGCCTGGTACAGTTCATAAAATAGATTAAGCTTCCTACGACCTGTCTATAAGGAATAGACTTCATGAACTCTCTCTCCTCTAGACTCATCTGATTGTCTAAGATCATCACTCCTCCTTCTACACTCCCATCACTTACTTTTTTCAAGTCCATGGGAGTGGTACAACTGTTAGCATTTTCCATCTGGAATTTCTCAAGCATATTACCTATTGCTTCTTTCTGAGTAAGTCTGATAATCTTCTTCCCTCTATCTCTCTCCATTTGGATCCCCAAAATATATTTTGCCTCCCCTAAATCCTTCATATCAAATCTGCCCCTAAGATCTTTCTTTAGCCTATTGATATTATCTAAAGACTTACTTAACACAAGCAGATCATCCACATAAATTGCAATAAAAATGACACCATTCTCATCTTCAAACATATAGATAGAATGGTCAGAGCTGATCCGGATGTATCCCAGATCGGTGAGAAACTCATCTAGTTTCTTGTTCCACTGTCAGGGAGCCTGTTTCAGTCCATATAAGGACTTTATGAGCCTGCACACTTTGCTCTCTTCTCCTTTTTCCACAAACCCCTCGGGTTGCCTCATAAAAATTTCTTCCTCTAACTCACCATTAAGAAAAGCAGTCTTAATATCCATCTGGTGAATTTCCATGTCTTCCGCTGCGGCTAGACTGAGGAGAATCCTTACCGATGGGAACCGAACAACTGGAGCAAAGGTCTCCTCATAGTCAATCCCCTCCTTTTGTGTGAACCCCTTTGCTACCAATCGAGCCTTATACCTCTCAATTGTATTATCTGGGTTCAGTTTTAGTTTAAATACCCATTTACATCCAATAGGTTTTCTGTCAGGAGGGCAATCCGCTAGTTCCCAAGTATTTGCTTCCATGATAGAAGCCATCTCATCATTTATGGCTCTAATCCATCTTTCTTTCTCTGGACTATTTACTGCCTCTAAGTAAGACTGAGGCTCATCTGGGTGAGATAGCTTAGTTACCTTATGTGCAGCTTGTTTTTCTTGTATCCTTTTGCTGCTCCTCCTTCCTCCCTCAAACTCCGAAGCTGGAATGGATGGAAGTCTTGGATTTCTTCTCACTGTCTCATCGGCTCCCCTGTCCATAAAAACCGTATCTTGTCCCGCTTCTTCCATCTCCTCGAAGTCCATAGGATTATGTGAGGTTTCTGGTGAGTCTCCTGTATCTTCGATCTCCCCTGAATCTGTAATCACAGTTTCACTCATGTCTTTTTCGGGAAAGACTGAGTTCTCCTCACTTTCGGACTCAAATCTGATACTTATCTTCTTTGTATATTTGAAGGGGTCAAATGACTTCCCTTCATCCATGACAACTAAGTGTTTGACCAGAATGATATCTTTCTTTGCTAAGTCATAGACTCTATATCCCTTAACATCCTCATCATATCCCACAAAGTATCCAGGTTTTCCCTTAGCATCTAGTTTCCAGTTTTTCCTATCCGTGTCAAGACTGTAAACTTGGCTACCAAATATGTGTGAGATATCTGGTTTCCTTCCAACCCATCTCTCATAAGGTGTCACTCCCTTTACAGCTGAGGTAAGGACTCTATTTTTAATATAGTTTGCACAGTTCATTGCTTCTGCCCAAAATCTCTTTCCTATTTTCTTGTCTGCCAACATACTGCATGCACTATCTCCTAGTGTTCGATTCAACCTCTCAGCTACCCCATTTTGTTCCGGGTTATATGGTACAGTTTTTTGGTGCTGCACTCCCTCATCTCTCAAATATTCCTCAAACTCGTTAGAGGTATATTCCCCCCCATTATCACTCCTTATCCTCTTAATGGGGGTTTCATGCAACTTCTCACTCCAAGCTTTATATTCTTTGAAGTAAGTTGATGCTTCAGACTTTGTTTTCAGAAAGTAGACTCTAGAGTATCTAGACCAGTCATCAGTTATTGTCATCATAAACCTTTTTCCTCCAACCAAAGGTACTTTTGCAGGCCCCCAAATATCTGTGTGGACTAAATCTAATACTTTCTCACCTCTATATGTGGCGGCTTTGGGAAAGTCAGTCTGTGAGCCTTACCTTGAGCACAACCACTACAATCATCCATCATTTCATTATCCCCAAACTGAATGCCATCTACTACCCCAAGCTTTTTCATTTCCCTTAACCTATCAAAATGTACATGCCCCAACCGCTTATGCCAAATCATCATCTTAGGAACACCAACATAGTAAGCATTCTTCTTTTCATTACTCAAGTTAAGCCTAAACATTCCTTGGCTACCCTTATCTGCTGTGAAGTAAACTTCATCCCTATACTTAGCTGTAAAGACTCCCTTTCTGGTGAAGGTATCAAACTCTTTGTCATCTAACACAGACGTAGAGACAAGATTTTTACTCAGCTGAGGAATGTAAAGTACATCTGAGAATGTAAGTATAGAAGTCTTACCCTCCACTAAGACTTTCAGATCTACTGATCCCACTAGATCTGTAGTAACCACTCTTCCATCCCCATACTCTATCTCTACAGTAGGAATCTTTCTTAACTTAGTGAAGAGTTCTTTATCACGACACATATGCATGGATGCACCTGAGTCGATGATCCATCCTTCCTGTGGAGCTTCCCGGATGGCTCCAAGGGCACACTTCTGCCTCCGAGGAATCTCTTTCTCCTCCAAACTCTCGTCAAGAAGAAGATCCCCATCCTCCTCAGAGGACTCATCCTCGGTTTCTCCTGACACCTTTGTAACCACAAGTGCCTTTTTCTTCCCTCCGGAAGAACCCCCTCCACGGTTCTCTTGGAACCTCAGCTCTGATAGCTTGACACAATCTGCAATAAAGTGCCCCGGCTTTTTGCAAAAATGACAAAGACCCTTTGGGGGCCTTTGTCCCCCTGAATGATCTCTTTCCCCTCTATAAGGTTTCTTCGGGTCCTTTCCCCATCGGTCCCCTCCTACTGCTAGAGCTTGAATGCTCTTTCCTCCTCTCCTAATCTCCATTGTGTTTTCCTGCAAAAGTATCATCCTGACTACTGTGTTCCATTTCCATGAACTATCAGGCATTCCCTGTACTCGGTACACTAAATTTTCGAACTCATTTGGTAATTTCATGATAAGGGTGTTAACTTTCATTTTCATTTTACCTATCCACCCGGCACTTTCCATTTCTGTATACAAACAAGAAAGATCATTACAGTAATCTAACATCTTTCCTTCTTTGTAAGTGTAACTCAATAGCTTTTGCTCAGCCAACTGGAGCTCCTGAACAGTTCCAGCTCTATAAATTTCCACCAAACTCACCCACAACTCCTCGGCCTTGTAAATGTGAAGATGAGGAGTGGCCAAACCTTGAGTGAGGTGCCTCAGAATGAAGTTCTTGGCAGCCATGTTTACATCCTCCCACATTTGAGTATCGTTCTCCACGGTCTTCACGATTGCCGCTCCCGATACTGTGGCAATAGGAGTAAGGGGTGTCTCCTTCCCTTTCCCCTTTTCGGACACACTGCTGTCCCCATCATTTGCCTCCTCCGCCGAGGCAGCCGTTGTTGCAGGAAACCTTACTCCCCCAAATCCTGGTGGAGTTCCTGAAGGTGGACGTTTCACTTGTCCACTGACGATACCCCAGTATCGTTTTTCACACAAAGCTCCCATCATCATGGCTTCCCAATAGATGAACCCAGATCCATTGAAGGTGGGCACCCTAGAGGGTGGGCCCATAACCTGCAATTCTGTGTCCTTCATTGGACCACAGAATACAAGAAGCCTCTAGATAGTATTTAACTAACCCACTTTAAGCCACAACCACTGCTGCCCAAGAAGGCAAACTGACAATTTGACTGCACCCGTGTGTAGCCTGGACTCCCCTGAGTCCGTAGAAAAAAGAATCACTGAAAACGGCCAACCAGGCGATTCGTTATAGGGTGGCAAAGATGCCAATTTATACAAACTCTCTGAGAGAGAGGGCTATCTACCTAAATTTTCCTAAGTCCTAGTTTTTCCTAATTCCCTCTCACAGCTCCTATCTACTGCCTGTACGAACCAATCACAAAACTGTATAGTACTAGAAAGTACTACTGCCGATGTACTTTCTGTACGGCCTCTGTACGACAAGGCCATTAAGTGGACGCGTGTCCACTTTCCACTTGTCCGTACGTTCCTCGGAATTCCCGCGACCGAATGATGTCTTCCCACGTGGCGCCAAGTCATGCCACGTAACTAAATGCCAAAATGACCACTCCGGGATTTCGGCGATGATGTGCGCCGTTGGATTATATGCGAAACGTAATCTTGGCCGGAATAAATACTTGCGCGATATTTGTTCCGATGTAGAAATAAAATGCGTGGTATCCGTTTTGAATTAGCGTCGTACGACGTACTTTATAAAACTGTATATATGTACGCCGTAAACAGTTTTGTTTAAATGAACTTTATCCTTTCGAACTAAATATATATCTATCACATACCATAGCACTTAGCACTGGTCCTAGTCTATTAGGATAAAGCTGACCGCTACCGATCGATTTGACGAACCGCAGGTACCGGGATCAAATCTCTGGTCCGTCAAGTATATTTTTAGTAACCTACTAAAAATAGTTGTCTGTTGAACTAAGGCAGCCATGGATCAACCTCTCTCTCTTTCCTTCAGTGACTACAGCAAGTATGGGGGCTAGAGAGCGGAGGTGGAGGCAGGCTGTCCGTCCTTTTCTTTTTCCTTTTATAAAAACATATTTAAACCTAGAAAATACTCTAGAAATCTATAAATTTCAACACCTTGCAAGTGTTTCTCTCTTTGCAAATTTCACATTTTTTCTTATCATGATGGTCCGAGATTCAATGTTGAAAATTGTATAAGCTTTTGTGCTTTCTTCGTAGCCTACGAATTTTCCTTCTGTTGCTTTTGGGGCTATTTTTCCTCCTTTGTTTGTATGGTCATGGACGTATGCTCGGCTTCCAAACACTTTTTGGTGAGAAATAGTTGGTCTATATCCATGCCATTCCTCAAATAGGGTTGTGCTCTATAACGCAAATGTTGGACATTTGTTGCACATATACACAGCTGTACACATGGCTTCTCCCCAAAATTCGGAGCTAATTTGATCGGTAACCATGATGCTTAGTGACATTTTATTGAGTGTGCGGTTCATCCGCTCCGCAACGCCATTTTACTGAGGTGTGCCTGGAGCCGTCATTTGATGTTTGATTCCTTTAGAGGTAAGGAAGCTTTTAATTTCCGAGGATATGTACGCTCCTCCATTGTCCCTTCTCAATCCAATGATAGACTTTCGATGTTTCTTTTCAGCCATAGTTTTATATTGCTTGAAGCATTCGAATACCTCCCTCTTTTGCTTGAGTAGGTAGATGTTAGTCATTCTTAAGTAATTGCCTATGAAAGTAACGACAAATATTTTTCCACTGCAGGATTTGACCTTCGTGAATCCCCACACATCTGAGTGGACAAGCTCAAGTGGATGAGTAGCTCTTCTTCCTCCGTCTTTGGGAAAAGGAACACGGTGCGGTTTACCCAATTCCCAGCCATGACATGGATCTGGTAAGTTTGTCCCATTGTTGAGTCCTAGTTCATGAACTAGTTGACCTTTAACTAGCTTTCTCATGTCGTTTGTATGAAGATGTCCTAGCCTGCGATGCCACAACATTTGGTTATAGCTGGGCATGTTAGGACCACATTTGATTATAGCTAGGCATGTTAGGACCTCGCTCAGTCTTGACTGGCATCTCGGACTTCTCGACTGACGCTCTGGTTTCTGCCCATTTGCAAATTAAAGGTTAGGTGAATTTTCCTCGCTTAATTGGGAAGAACCACACTTGCTGCAAGTGCAAGACCTTTGGGTTCTAGACTGCACTTCAGACGGTAGGTTTTGTCTATCATTCGTTCACCTTCTGCAATTGTGACTCCGTCACGCATGAGTTAGGTTTTTCCATGCTTCTGCCAAATTGGTGTGATGCCATTCTCCTCACCTTGAGGAACAGAGTATAGATTTTTTTTGAAAGAGGGAACATAAAGCACATTTTTGATGGTCCTTGATTGAATTCGACCATCCACTAACGTCTCTATTTCGATGTCTCATTTTCCTGTGGCATTTGCGCTGTGGTTGTCTCCCATGAAGATTCGTGAAGGAGCGATTTCATAAAAGTTGGAGAACCACTCTCGCCTGAAACACATGTGCTCAGATGCACCGGTGTCCACCATCCAGTGGTCATTGTTGGTCGCGATGGAGGACGCCATCATTGCTTGTGAGGTGATGATCTCCTTCCCCTTTCTTTCCCCTTTTTCAGTTTTGTCTCGTCTACTTTCCCATGTAATTTGTCATAGGAGTATTTCGGCAGACCGAGATAAATTGACCCGCCTTATCGCAATAAACACATTTTCTGTCTATTTTTCTGTCGTGATTTTGATCTTTCCTCTCCTTTTTGCCTGCAACATACGCAAAGCTTTCGGCAATGGACTCACGGCTCGTCATGATATTGGTGTTGAACTCATCTTTGAGGAGCGCCTCAACAACCTCATTCCACTTCCATGAGTTTACATCTTTTTGATCCAGCCAGGTGAGAATTGGTTTGTATTCCACTGGGAGGGAAAGCATGAGGAGGGTAATTTTCGTGTCATTGGGAAGGGTGAAGCCAACCGCGTCGGCTTCAGCCAGTAGATTGGCATAATGGAAGGTATAAGCCTCCATCGACATTCCGTCTTGATAGATGGTCGTCATTAGCGTTTTTCCCAACTTGATGCGTGCTGTCATCACTCACAGTTTGTGCGTAGTCTCCAAAGATGTCCAGATTTCGGCTGATGTCTTGAGTCTCGTGACTTTTCTCGGTTGATTTTCCGCTAATCCCCTTATCAAAATATTCTTGCCTCAGATCTCTCTCACGTCCCAATCACTTACTTTCTTTATCTCTGCGTCTTTTGGGTTTTGCAATTCTGTGTCCTCCATTGGACTACAGAATACAGGAAGCCTCTAGATAGTATTTAACTAACCCACTTCAAGCCAAAACCACTGCTGCCCAAGAAGGCAATCTGACAATTTGACTGCACCCCTGTGTAGCCTGGACTCCCCTGAGTCCGTAGAAAAAAGAATCACTGAAAAAGGCCAACCAGGCGATAAGTTATGAGGCAGTAAAAATGCCAATTTGTACAAACTCTCAAAGGGAGAGGTGACCACCTACCAAAATTTTCTAAGTCCTGATTCTCTCTAATAACTCCTATCTACTGAAGTACGGACCAATCAGATTACTGTATCGTACACAAAAGTACTACTGCCGATGTACCTTTTGTACGGCCTATGTACGACAAGGCTATTAAATGGACGCGTGTCCGCTTTTCACTCGTCCGTACGTTCCTCGGAATTCCTATGACCGAATGTCATCTCTCCACGTGGCTCCAGGTCATGCCACGTCACAAAACGCCAAAGTGACCACTCCGGGATTTCGGCGATGATGTGCGCCGTTGGATTTTATGCGAAACGCAATCTTAGCCGTAATAAATACTTGTGCGATATTTGTTCCGATGTCGAAATAAAATGCGCGGTATCCGTTTTGAATTAGCGTCGTACGACGTACTATATAAAACTTAATCTATGTGCGTCGTACACAGTTCCAGTTAAATGGATTTAATTCTCCCTAACTAAATATATATCTATCACATACCATAGCACTTAGCATTGGTCCTAGTCTATTAGGATAAAGCTGACCGCTACCGGTCAACTTGACGAACCGTAGGTACCGGGATCAAATCTCTGGTCCGTCAAGTATATTTTTAGTAACCTACTAAAAATAGCTGTCTGTTGAACTAAAGGCAGCCATGGATCAACCTCTCTCTCTTACCTTCAGTGACTACAACAAGTATGGAAGCTAGAGAGCGGAGGTGGAGGCAGGCTGTCCGTCCTTTTTTTTTTTATAAAAACATATTTAAACCTAGAAAATACTATAAAAATCTATAAATTTCAACACTCCCCTTATTTTCTAGTCTAATTTTAATTTTTCTTTCAACCCACATTTTTCCCGACAATATTTTAGTTTAGGAGAGGGCACAGGTTTGGTCATCATGTCAGCCACCATTTCTTCATCAGGTCTATACACAAGATTTAAAATTTTGTTTTCAACTTTTTCTCTTACGAAGCTTAATCTTATGTCCATATGTTTTGCTTTGAAATGATGTTTTGGATTGGCTGCGATTGCGATTGCAGCTTGATTATCGCAAAAGATTTCATGCACTCCCTCCTTCATATATCCCAGTTCTTGCAATAATGACTTCACCCACATTAGTTCTTTCACAGCAGAACAAGACGCCATATACTCAGCCTCCATAGTAGACTGAGCAACCACCTTTCGTTGCTTACTGCTCCAACAGCAAGCACCTTCCCCAACATACAACACATACCCAAAGTGCATCGTCTCATAGGTGCGTCCCCATAACTGGCATCACTCCAAGTAGTGATGTCAGTGTGCTCCCCTCCCAAATGCAACCATAACTCTCTAGTTCCCACAAGATATCTCATGACTCTCTTGGCTGCCTCCCAATCCCTCTTCCTAGGATCATTAAGACTCCTACTGAGTACACCAACTGCCGCCGCTATGTCCGGCCTGGTACAGTTCATAAAATAGATTAAGCTTCCTTCGACTTGTCTATAAGGGATAGACTTCATGAACTCTCTCTCCTCTGGACTCATCTGATCGTCTAAGATCATCACTCCTTCTTCTACACTCCCATCACTTCCTTTTTTCAAGTCCATGGGAGTGGTACAACTGTTAGCATTTTCCATCTGGAATTTCTCAAGCATATTACCTATTGCTTCTTTCTGAGTAAGTCTGATAATCTTCTTCCCCCTATCTCTCTCCATTTGGATCCCCAAAATATATTTTGCCTCCCCTAAATCCTTCATATCAAATCTGCCCCTAAGATCTTTCTTTAGCCTATTGATATTCTCTAAAGACTTACTTAACACAAGCAGATCATCCACATAAATTGCAATAAAAATGACACCATTCTCATCTTCAAACATATAGATAGAATGGTCAGAGCTGATCCGGATGTATCCCAGATCGGTGAGAAACTCATCTAGTTTCTTATTCCACTGTCGGGGAGCCTGTTTCAGTCCATATAAGGACTTTATGAGCCTGCACACTTTGCTCTCTTCTCCTTCTTCCACAAACCCCTCGGGTTGCCTCATAAAAATTTCTTCCTCTAACTCACCATTAAGAAAAGCAGTCTTAATATCCATCTGGTGAATTTCCATGTCTTCCGCTGCGGCTAGACTGAGGAGAATCCTTACCGATGGGAACCGAACAACTGGAGCAAAGGTCTCCTCATAGTCAATCCCCTCCTTTTGGGTGAACCCCTTTGCTACCAATCGAGCCTTATACCTCTCAATTGTATTATCTGGGTTCAGTTTTAGTTTAAATACCCATTTACATCCAATAGGTTTTCTGTCAGGAGGGCAATCCGCTAGTTCCCAAGTATTTGCTTCCATGATAGAAGCCATCTCATCATTTATGGCTCTAATCCATCTTTCTTTCTCTGGACTATTTACTGCCTCTAAGTAAGACTGAGGCTCATCTGGGTGAGATAGCTTAGTTACCTTATGTGCAGCTTGTTTTTCTTGTATCCTTTTGCTGCTCCTCCTTCCTCCCTCAAACTCCGAAGCTGGAATGGATGGAAGTCTTGGATTTCTTCTCACTGTCTCATCGGCTCCCCTGTCCATAAAAACCGTATCTTGTCCCGCTTCTTCCATCTCCTCGAAGTCCATAGGATTATGTGAGGTTTCTGGTGAGTCTCCTGTATCTTCGATCTCCCCTGAATCTGTAATCACAGTTTCACTCATGTCTTTTTCGGGAAAGACTGAGTTCTCCTCACTTTCGGACTCAAATCTGATCCTTATCTTCTTTGTATATTTGAAGGGGTCAAATGACTTCCCTTCATCCATGACAACTAAGTGTTTGACCAGAATGATATCTTTCTTTGCTAAGTCATAGACTCTATATCCCTTAACATCCTCATCATATCCCACAAAGTATCCAGGTTTTCCCTTAGCATCTAGTTTCCAGTTTTTCCTATCCGTGTCAAGACTGTAAACTTGGCTACCAAATACTTTAAGGTGTGAGATATCTGGTTTCCTTCCAACCCATCTCTCATAAGGTGTCACTCCCTTTACAGCTGAGGTAAGGACTCTATTTTTAATATAGTTTGCACAGTTCATTGCTTCTGCCCAAAATCTCTTTCCTATTTTCTTGTCTGCCAACATACTGCATGCACTATCTCCTAGTGTTCGATTCAACCTCTCAGCTACCCCATTTTGTTCCGGGTTATATGGTACAGTTTTCTGGTGCTGCACTCCCTCATCTCTCAAATATTCCTCAAACTCGTTAGAGGTATATTCCCCCCCATTATCACTCCTTATCCTCTTAATGGGGGTTTCATGCAACTTCTCACTCCAAGCTTTATATTCTTTGAAGTAAGTTGATGCTTCAGACTTTGTTTTCAGAAAGTAGACTCTAGAGTATCTAGACCAGTCATCAGTTATTGTCATCATAAACCTTTTTCCTCCAACCGAAGGTACTTTTGCAGGCCCCCAAATATCTGTGTGGACTAAATCTAATACTTTCTCACCTCTATATGTGGCGGCTTTGGGAAAGGGAAGTCTGTGAGCCTTACCTTGAGCACAACCACTACAATCATCCATCATTTCATTATCCCCAAACTGAATGCCATCTACTACCCCAAGCTTTTTCATTTCCCTTAACCTATCAAAATGTACATGCCCCAACCGCTTATGCCAAATCATCATCTTAGGAACACCAACATAGTAAGCATTCTTCTTTTCATTACTCAAGTTAAGCCTAAACATTCCTTGGCTACCCTTATCTGCTGTGAAGTAAACTTCATCCCCATACTTAGCTGTAAAGACTCCCTTTCTGGTGAAGGTATCAAACTCTTTGTCATCTAACACAGACGTAGAGACAAGATTTTTACTCAGCTGAGGAATGTAAAGTACATCTGAGAATGTAAGTATAGAAGTCTTACCCTCCACTAAGACTTTCAGATCTACTGATCCCACTAGATCTGTAGTAACCACTCTTCCATCCCCATACTCTATCTCTACAGTAGGAATCTTTCTTAACTTAGTGAAGAGTTCTTTATCACGACACATATGCATGGATGCACCTGAGTCGATGATCCATCCTTCCTGTGGAGCCTCTCGGATGGCTCCAAGGGCACACTTCTGCCTCCGAGGAATCTCCTTCTCCTCCAAACTCTCGTCAAGAAGAAGCTCCCCATCCTCCTCAGAGGACTCATCCTCGGTTTCTCCTGACACTTTTGTAACCACAAGTGCCTTTTTCTTCCCTCCGGAAGAACCCCCTCCACGGTTCTCTTGGAGCCTCAGCTCTGATAGCTTGACACAATCTGCAATAAAGTGTCCCGGCTTTTTGCAATAATGACAAAGACCCTTTGGGGGCCTCTGTCCCCCTGAATGATCTCTTTCCTCTCTATAAGGTTTCTTCGGGTCCTTCCCCCATCGGTCCCCTCCTGCTGCTAGAGCTTGAATGCTCTTTCCTCCTCTCCTAATCTCCATTGTGTTTTCCTGCACAAGTATCATCCTGACTACTGTGTTCCATTTCCATGAACTATCAGGCATTCCCTGTACTCGGTACACTAAGTTTTCGAACTCATTTGGTAATTTCATGATAAGGGTGTTAACTTTCATTTTCACTGTACCTATCCACCCGGCACTTTCCATTTCCGTATACAAACAAGAAAGATCATTACAGTAATCTAGCATCTTTCCTCCTTTGTAAGTGTAACTCAGTAGCTTTTGCTCAGCCAACTGGAGCTCTTGAATAGTTCCAGCTCTATAAATTTCCACCAAACTCACCCACAACTCCTCGGCCTTGTAAATGTGAAGATGAGGAGTGGCCAAACCTTGAGTGAGGTGCCTCAAAATGAAGTTCTTGGCAGCCATGTTTACATCCTCCCACATTTGAGTATCGTTCTCCACGGTCTTCACGATTGCCGCTCCCGATACTGTGGCAATAGGAGTGAGGGGTGTCTCCTTCCCTTTCCCCTTTTCGGACACACTGCTGTCCCCATCATCTGCCTCCTCCGCCGAGGCAGCCGTTGTTGCAGGAAACCTTACTCCCCCAAATCCTGGTGGAGTTCCCGAAGGTGGACGTTTCACTTGTCCACTGACGATACCCCAGTATCGTTTTTCACACAAAGCTCCCATCATCATGGCTTCCCAATAGATGAACCCAGATCCATTGAAGGTGGGCACCCTAGAGGGTGGGCCCATAACCTGCAATTCTGTGTCCTCCATTGGACTACAGAATACAGGAAGCCTCTAGATAGTATTTAACTAACCCAC
Organism: Zygnema cylindricum; assembly: GCA_037447655.1. Classification (NCBI taxonomy): domain Eukaryota; kingdom Viridiplantae; phylum Streptophyta; class Zygnematophyceae; order Zygnematales; family Zygnemataceae; genus Zygnema; species Zygnema cylindricum. The sequence goes on along the minus strand of JBBHKE010000176.1, from coordinate 484,653 downwards.
TTTAAGCCACAACCACTGCTGCCCTAGAAGGCAATCTGACAATTTGACTGCACCCCTGTGTAGCCTGGACTCCCCTGAGTCCGTAGAAAAAAGAATCACTGAAAAAGGCCAACCAGGCGATAAGTTATGAGGCAGTAAAAATGCCAATTTGTACAAACTCTCAAAGGGAGAGGTGACCACCTACCAAAATTTTCTAAGTCCTGATTCTCTCTAATAACTCCTATCTACTGAAGTACGGACCAATCAGATTACTGTATCGTACACAAAAGTACTACTGCCGATGTACCTTTTGTACGGCCTATGTACGACAAGGCTATTAAATGGACGCGTGTCCGCTTTTCACTCGTCCGTACGTTCCTCGGAATTCCTATGACCGAATGTCATCTCTCCACGTGGCTCCAGGTCATGCCACGTCACAAAACGCCAAAGTGACCACTCCGGGATTTCGGCGATGATGTGCGCCGTTGGATTTTATGCGAAACGCAATCTTAGCCGTAATAAATACTTGTGCGATATTTGTTCCGATGTCGAAATAAAATGCGCGGTATCCGTTTTGAATTAGCGTCGTACGACGTACTATATAAAACTGAATCTATGTGCGTCGTACACAGTTCCAGTTAAATGGATTTAATTCTCCCTAACTAAATATATATCTATCACATACCATAGCACTTAGCATTGGTCCTAGTCTATTAGGATAAAGCTGACCGCTACCGGTCAACTTGACGAACCGTAGGTATCGGGATCAAATCTCTGGTCCGTCAAGTATATTTTTAGTAACCTACTAAAAATAGCTGTCTGTTGAACTAAAGGCAGCCATGGATCAACCTCTCTCTCTTACCTTCAGTGACTACAACAAGTATGGAAGCTAGAGAGCGGAGGTGGAGGCAGGCTGTCCGTCCTTTTTCCTTTTATAAAAACATATTTAAACCTAGAAAATACTATAAAAATCTATAAATTTCAACAGGTTTGTAACATCTGCAGCAGTGGGACGTGTCTCGATTCCGAGTACGATTGCAAGACAATTTCTCTCCTCTAGAGCGGCCTCCGCCCTACACCTCCATAACTGATAGTTGGCACCCTTGAATTTTTCTAGTGAGCCAGGTGCGCCCATAACCGGATACACGGGGTCGGCCATTACGAGCGACAAAGATAAATATGAGCGCCACAAACTTCAAACTCCAGAGCAGAATAACACAAGGCTCAGATAGGACAAGTGACTACGAAGTTTGATCAGAATTTAGAGTGGGTAGAGATAGGACTAACACAGAGAAAATTCAGACATAATTTTTACTTCCCATTATAAGAATATGAGGACAATAGATGTAAAACAAAAGTGGAAAATTTGTCCCTATTAATAAAGCTCGATTCATGTTCTTTCTTTGCTTTCCTATGAACGGTAATTGTCTAATCCTAAGCCTACCACTAATTAGCCTAAAGCTAACACACTTTCTTAGTGGTGGTCCAATCATAATGTGCCACGTGTAAAATGTCCACCGCACAATAAGACGTGAGGGACACGTGCATGTTCTGACGTAAAAACTGCAAACTGAAAAGTGACAAAATCTCGCTACGCTTCCCCTCCCAACAATATTGCCTATACTAAACAAACCAATTCAACTATAAAACAAAAACAACGTGAAGCAAATCGGTATATCGGAGAATCGCCTGGATTTGCACCAATAACTAACAGATGTTCCACGTGATTCATTGTCCTCCTCTTTTTCCCTTTCGTCACCGCTTTCTTCGGCTAAATCAAGGTCTTGTTTTCTCCCCCCTATCACGTTCATCCTCCCTGTTACCGTTGTGCACAAGAGGTGTTGGTACTGATTCGCTCTCATCTTCACCTTATACATCCGCCATATTGTACATGAACAGATTCCCTCTCTTAATGTTCCTGCTTCCCCTAGACGCCTTTCTCGATCTCACTTTGCTCGGAATGATGACTTCGTATTCACACGTTTCCCTATTCCCTACAACTCACTTGTGTACCCAAGGTCTTTTCATTCAAAAGTCGAGGTGAATATTAACAAACATTCTTCTTACCGTGATAATAACGCTTCCCATCCCAATTCCATCTCCTTTTTGGCCGCCCACTTTCACGCATCCTTAACCGATGTATTTGTCTAAAGATCGAATAAACTCTTCGAGAAGAAGTTAAAAGGATTGTCGTAGCAGTACGCGTTCTCGTCCCACGACACCAACTTTCTATGGTAAGCATTTTCCTCTACTGAAAAACCTCCCCTTGTCCTCTCACCTATGAAGTACATTTTGGCCACTAACCTTCCGTAGTGATCGTCATAGAGCAGTCTCAAGCGCACTCTCACTATGTCCCCCTTGGCGAAGGTGTGCAAGTGCGTTTTCAAATCCTCCATCCCTTGGCCACAAAATGAAGGGTGCTGCCTTACTTCTATTCCGTCCATGTAGGCCACGCGAACCTCTATCTCTTTCTCTAACCATTCTCTTGGAGGCAACGAGTGGGTTACGTGACAAAATCGGTAAACCTTCCTTCATTAGCAAGCATTTTTTCCCCGTCTTTAAACAACCAAACATTGATCCTATCTAACTCGAATAGAGATCCTCACCCTAAACTCACCACTCCACCCTAAGTTTCACGAAAGGGACACTGGAATTGATGGCAAGGTGAACTTAGAGTAGCATTCAGCTTTTGGAGGGCTTCTTTAAGCATAAAAGGGAGGGGAGAGTAGGGATTATCGTGTAAATATTATTTGAAAAACCTACACAACTCTATGATTCTTTCTTATCATCAACTGCCTGGTACCCAATTCTAGGCCTATGTGCCCGTCGAACCAATTTGACGACCCCTAAGATAACTGAGCTATAAGACGAATCGCCAGATTGAAGGTCGCGTGTCTGAAATAAGTCAAGAGCTTAACCAGATTCTTAACCTCTCCCAACTTTGCATATAACCCCATAGACTTCAAAAATTCCTCTAACCATTCTTTATTGTCCTCCATCCATTGCAAGAGTCCCACACTTTTCACTAGTTTGAACTACATCCCCTCTGCGCTGTTTTTCTTCGCTCGCAGCTTGAAAGCTCTTTCGATGCGCCAAAGAAGCTTGCCGGCCTCAAACATTCGGTGCTCTTTCATTACTTCTATGTTGTCGTGATAGCTCCAATCCTCGGTTTTCAGTCGTTTACAATCGTTGTCGCGCATCCACTTCTCCAAATTATGTATGCGGGCTCTAACATACGTCAAGGAGCCGTCGCAGCACGATTTTCATTCGCGACCCGTATGGTTCAGAAAGAGACTCAGGCTTAGTGGATTCTTCGGCCGGAGGGTCGTGTTCTACACCGTCGTTGTCTTCTCACTCTCCACCAATGGGAGAGTCAGGAACTGTTTTCCCTCATGCCCTTGGTCCCTTTGTTTGAGTTTTGAGAACACCTATGTCCGCTACGTTGCGAACCATTTTCCTATCAGCCCTCAGTTCACTCGTTTAATATCTGGGAACACCACTCACCCTTGCCTTTGGAGTCAAGATCAAGACCTTTTTTTCCTTTATCCTCCACCATAGGAGAGACGTTGTTAGACTTCGAAGGTGTCTCGAACACATCGGGAGCATCTTCATTATCCTCCCACGGGGTCTATGGTGCATTTGATTCTCTAGGCTAAGGCGCACGCTCGTTTTCCCTATCCAACCTTATGTGCTGTCTCATCAAGACGAGCACTCTCTTTCTATACTTCTCAGCTAACCTCTTCACAATGAGATTAAGGTGAGGTTCACGCAAGACAAAGTTGCTCAGGAAGCAGTGCAAGTTTGTATAGGTTACATATACTTCCAGCCTTCTTTTCAAGATCGCGGTGAATTTTTTGGGCATTGGGTCCTCCATCGATAGAGATGCAAAGATGTACCAGACCTACAATTGTGTACATGCTACTAGTGTTGGGTATCGGGTAAAATCATATCGCAATAATCTCGATATTCGATATTGAAACTCTGAGACCTCCATTGGCCCTCAGAGTATGCAGATCCAAAAGAAGCTAATCTAGATAGTGCCGACTCCAAGTTAATATAAACCCAAGTGACTGACCCCTTGACAGTCACAACCCCAATATAGATTCACCCCTGTGAAATAACACTTTCTGTGTGCTCAGTTCCACCACAGAATGCAAAGTTAGAATATGAGATTTGGACACATTCACCCACTTTGACTTTCCCTTAGAAATACAGCCACCCTGGCAGACAAAAACTCTGACCGACTACACCCCTGTGTAGCCTAGACTCCCCTAAGTCCGCAGCAAAAAGAATCACTGAAAATGGTCAAGTAAATTGATAGTTATGGCTGGCCAAAGTTTGCCATTTATACAGGGTGCTCTCTGGGAGAGGCAGTTGCCTACCCAAAATTTATCTAAGTCCTATTCCCTCTCTAAAACTCTATCTACTAAAGTACGGCACCAATCAAATTACTGTATCGTACATAAAAGTACAGGTGCCGGTGTACTTTATGTACGGCCATTGTACGACATGGCAAAAATGTCGACACGTGTCATATCCGGATTTGTTCCCGTAATCTCCGGAGTTGCCGCAATCCAATGTAGTGTTACCACGTGTCACTTAATGTGGTGGTGATCGCAAACCGCCAAAATCGTACGCCGCGATCTCGGCATCCTTCGCGGCCGTCGGATCAAATTTGGATTTCAATCGTGGCCGTCATAAATACTTGCGCGGTATTCTTTCCGGCGTCAAACAAACCGCGCGGTATTTATTTCGTAATCGTACCGTACGTCGTACTTTCCACAACTGTTTCTATGCAGTATGCATATAGTTCTAGTTAAATGAATTATTCTTATTGTATTTATTTAAATAAATATCATACCTCGTAATATCTAATACAATTTAGACTATCTGGATAAGACTACCGGCTATTGCTGGTGTGACAAGTGGTAGGTACCAGGATCAAATCCTGGACCTGACAAAACTATCTTTTAGAGAAAACCCCCTATAAAACAACTATCTGTCTCCCTCTAGACAGCACAGGCAGCCATGGCTAACTCCTCCTTCAGTCTTCAGTGACTGCGACAAGTGTGGGGACTTGAGGAGGAGTTAGAGGCAGGCTGTCAATATCTACTATTTTGCTTTTTATTTTGCAATCTCTAGACCTAGAAAATACTTGAATTCCAACACTCCCCTTATTTTCTAGTCTATTTTTCTTTCAACTCCCACAAACAAGTAAACAAACATCCCCTCCCCTTTTTCCTTTTCTTTTTCCTTTTTCCTTTTCCTTTCATAAAACTTAAGTATTTAACACAGTGCATTAAATGAACTGAAATGATAATTATATCACACATTTTATTTAACATCCCATTTTTCTTAAATTCAAGCAAAGATTTTATCCACTTCATCACTCTTTCATCCACACACAAACCGATTTCCCTCTTGCGATCCAAATAGCCAGCCCCATTTCCAATCTGCAACATACACCTAGATGCTAACCCTTTTACAGGCACATCTTCGTCACACCAAGTAGTGATGTCAAATCCATCCACCCCCAAATATTCCCAAAAACCACTAGTCCCCACTAAGTTCCTCATAAGATCTATATCTTTCGTACTCATATTTTTATCCATGATAATTACCCCATTTTCTGAACTTCCCTCACTCTCTCCCATGGAATTCTTTCCACTATTACTTTCTAATTTAGTTCCCAATAAATATTTCTTCTCCCCTAAACCTTTAATCAAATATTTCTCTTCTCCCCTATCCTTTAAAACCTCTTCGAGTTTCACTTCTCCCCTTTCCTCGGAATCCGTTGAAGTCTCCCTTTCCAACCAGTTTTCTGTTTCCCTATTGTGTATAAAATTATCCTCATTAATTTTATCTTTCCCGTTTTCACTTATGGATCCTAGATCTGACTTTCTCATTTCTAAATCATATACTCTACACTCCTTGACATCCTCAAGTACCTCTTCTCTCTTTACTTCCCTTATACCTCCAAAAGCACACTGTTGCCTTCGAGCAATTTCTGTGTACTTTTCTCCCTTCCCCATTCTACCGATGTGAAGAAGCTCCAATTTTTCTTCATCCTCTTTCTCCTCTTCATCTTCGTCCTCCTCATCCACATTCCAACTTCTAAGTTTTTCCAAACAAGGGCATTCCTCCATATAATGACCCGGTTCCCTACAAAAGAAGCAAACCGCTTTTTTCAAAGCTCCCGTGCCTTTTCCTCTCCCTCTCTTTCCACCAAAGTTCCGATAAGGTTTACCTTTGTCTTTCTTTCTCTCATCACGCTTCCGCTCGTCACCACCGTTCTTCTCATCACGCTTCCGCTCGTCACCGCCGTTCCTCTCATCACGATTCCGCCAATCACCACCAGCTGAAAATGCATTGACCCTGTCCTTTCCCCTACGAAGCTCCAAATTGCTTTCCCTCACAAGAATTATCCCCATGGTAAAGCTCCAAGTCCATGAGGAGCCATCCATTGCCTGCATACGACAAATTATGTTTTCGTACTCATCTGGGAGTTTCATAATTAGTGTATTAATCTTACTCTCCTCAGATTCTACATATCCCGCACTAGTAAGCTCAACATATAACGCAGCAATATCATTACAAAACTCTATCATGCTACCGCCTTTATAAACGTAGGCATCTATTTCTTGTTTTACTAATTGCTGCCTCTGAATAGTCTCACTCTTATAAATCTGAGTTAGTGCTTCCTATATCTCCGAAGACTTGGTTAGACTTAAAAGAGTGATAGCTATTGACTTAGACACATATCTAAGTATGAGATGTTTTGCTATAGTGTTTTTGTATTCCCATATTTTCCTGTTATTTTCTTCAGTTTTAATCCCTACATGTGGTACCATAGCTGAGAGCCTAGCTCCCCTCACCATAGGTGTCCCTTTTTCCTTCTCCCCTATTTCCCCATCCACGGAAAGGTTTTTCCCTTCACCTTCCGTTGCATCTGAACTCCGGGTGATATTCTGGACAGTCTCAGATGATTCTCCGTAGTAAGCTCCTCCAAAGCTAGGTGGCGGACATCTCACTTGTCCCGCAACAATTCCCCATAAGTGCTTCTCGAAAAGCAATCCCTCCATTGTAAACGCCCAATACGTGAAGCCTGTTCCATCAAACATAGGCACCCTAGATGGTGGGCCCATAACCTGAAACTCTGAGACCTCCATTGGCCCTCAGAGTATGCAGATCCAAAAGAAGCTAATCTTGATAGTGCCGACTCCAAGTTAATATAAACCCAAGTGATTGACCCCTTGACAGTCACAACCCCAATATAGATTCACCCCTGTGAAATAACACTTTCTGTGTGCTCAGTTCCACCACAGAATGCAAAGTTAGAATATGAGATTTGGACACATTCACCCACTTTGACTTTCCCTTAGAAATACAGCCACCCTGGCAGACAAAAACTCTGACCGACTACACCCCTGTGTAGCCTAGACTCCCCTGAGTCCGCAGCAAAAAGAATCACTGAAAATGGTCAAGTAAATTGATAGTTATGGCTGGCCAAAGTTTGCCATTTATACAGGGTGCTCTCTGGGAGAGGCAGTTGCCTACCCAAAATTTATCTAAGTCCTATTCCCTCTCTAAAACTCTATCTACTGAAGTACGGCACCAATCAAGTTACTGTATCGTACATAAAAGTACAGGTGCCGGTGTACTTTATGTACGGCCATTGTACGACATGGCAAAAATGTCGACACGTGTCATATCCGGATTTGTTCCCGTAATCTCCGGAGTTGCCGCAATCCAATGTAGTGTTACCACGTGTCACTTAATGTGGTGGTGATCGCAAACCGCCAAAATCGTACGCCGCGATCTCGGCATCCTTCGCGGCCGTCGGATCAAATTTGGATTTCAATCGTGGCCGTCATAAATACTTGCGCGGTATTCTTTCCGGCGTCAAACAAACCGCGCGGTATTTATTTCGTAATCGTACCGTACGTCGTACTTTCCACAACTGTTTCTATGCAGTATGCATATAGTTCTAGTTAAATGAATTATTCTTATTGTATTTATTTAAATAAATATCATACCTCGTAATATCTAATACAATTTAGACTATCTGGATAAGACTACCGGCTATTGCTGGTGTGACAAGTGGTAGGTACCAGGATCAAATCCTGGACCTGACAAAACTATCTTTTAGAGAAAACCCCCTATAAAACAACTATCTGTCTCCCTCTAGACAGCACAGGCAGCCATGGCTAACTCCTCCTTCAGTCTTCAGTGACTGCGACAAGTGTGGGGACTTGAGGAGGAGTTAGAGGCAGGCTGTCAATATCTACTATTTTGCTTTTTATTTTGCAATCTCTAGACCTAAAAAATACTTGAATTCCAACAGATATATCGATTATCGATCGGTTAAGGTCCTTGATAAATCGTACCAGGACCGAAATAAATCATCGCGATATATTTGGTAAAAAATGGGTGTCCGTACAGTTCTGGTACGGAAAATTGTACAAAAAATATGCAACTCTGAGACCTCTATAGGACCTCAGAGTAAGTAGCTCACACGAAGCCTCTAGGGTAACCCTGACCCCTTTGTATTTCAGCACGAACAACCGCCACCCTGGCAAACAAAAACTTTGACCACCTTCACCCCTGTGAAAGCAAGACTCCCCTGAGTCTATAGCAAAAACAATCTCTGAATTTGCTCCCCTGAGCAATAAGTTATGGAGGGTCAAAGTTGACCTTTTGTACAGAAGCTCTCTATGAGAGAGGGTCCTATCTACCAATTTTTTCTAAGTCCTATCTCTTTCTAAAACTCTATCTACTAACCTACGGCACCAATCATATTGTTGTAACGTACAAAAAAGTACAGCTGCCGATGTAATTTATGTCCGAACATTGTACGACATGACAAAAATATTGACACGTGTCTTTTCTGGATTCGTTTCCCTAATCCCTGGAGATGCCTAAATCCAATGTCGTGTTGCCACGTGTCATCCGATGTGGGGGCGACCAAAAACCGCGGAAATCTTCTTCCCCGATCTCGACATGCTTTCCGGCCGTCCGATTGAATGCCGATTTCAATCGTAGCCTTCATATATAGTGGCGGTGTATTTGTTTCGCTATCTAAAACAAATGCGCGGTACTTATTTATTCCTCGTACTCATAATCCGTACTTTTATAACTGACTCTATGTATCCCATATATAGTTGTTGTTAAATGAATAAGCCTACATGTTAACGTTTATATATGTAATACACTCTATATCATTTACCACTAATCCTTGACTAAATGGATGAGGTTACCGGCTACCGGCGGCATTTTCTATCCGTAGATACCAGGATCAAATCCTCTAGGCGACAACTTCCTTTTAGTAAATTAACTACTTTACTACCTCGTAAATCTTAGAAAAGCATAGGCAGCCATGACACAAGCTTCCTCTCCAATTTCTCAGTGACTGCAACAAGTGTGAGAGTTGGAGAGAGAAGTTAGAGTTAGACTGCCTCGGCATCTTTTTCTGCACTTTATTTTAGACCTACAAAATACTAAAAGAACCATTAATTTCTACACTCCCCTTATTTTCTAGTCACTCTTTAATTTCAGACCACACTTCTCCCAACAGAAAATTAGCTTAAGGGAAGGCACAGGTTTGGTCATCATATCTGCCACCATCTCGCTATCTGGTCGGTACTCTAAACTGATTATTTTGTTTTCTACTTTCTCTCTAACATATCTGAGTCTAATGTCCATGTGATTGGCTTTAAAATGATGTTTAGCATTGGCAAAAGCGATTGCTGCCTGATTATCACAAAAAAAATTCTCCACACCACTCTTAAGGTGACCAAGCTCACCAAGCAAAGACTTGACCCACATGAATTCTTTTACAGCAGAGCAAGAGGCCATATACTCAGCCTCCATGGTGGACTGCTCAATAACCTTTTGTTGTTTGCTACTCCAACAGCAAGCCCCATCACCCACATATAATACATATCTAGAAGTACATCTCCTCATCAGAGCATCACCATAACTGGCATCACTCCAAGTAGTGATGTCTGTATTCTCCCCACCCAAATGCAACCATAGATCCTAAGTTCCTATCAAATATCTATAGACTCTCTTAGCTGCCTCCCAATCCTTCTTAGTGGGAGCATTTAGACTTCTACTCAACACTCCTATAGCCGCAGCTAAATCCGGTTGCGTACAATTCATAAAATAGATTAGGCTTCCCACTACTTGCCTGTAATGAATAGTCTGCATGAACTTCTGTTCTTCAAGACTTAATTCCTCGTCTAAGACTATGACTCCTTCTTCCTCACTCCCCTTATTTCCCTTGTTTAACTCCATTGGAGTTGTACAACTATTAGCTTTATCCATCTGAAATTTTTCCAACATGTTCTCTATTGCTTTCTTTTGAGTCAATCATAAAATCTTTCTTTCTCGGTCTGTTTCTACTTGAATTCCCAAAATATATTTTGCTTCCCCGATATTCTTCATTTCAAATCTCCCTTTAAGATCGGTTTTCAATTTCTTAATTTTTTCCATTGATTTACTTAAAACAAGCAAATCATCAACATAAATTGCAATAAATATAATACCTTCCTCATCTTCAAAAACATAGATTGAGTGATCTGAGCCGATCCGGATATATCCCAGACCGGTAAGAAACTCATCAAGTTTCTTATTTTACTGTCGAGGCGCCTGTTTCAAACCGTAAAGGGATTTAATTAACCGACATACCTTACTCTCCTCTCCTTCCTCCACAAATCCTTCAGGTTGTCGCATGAAGATCTCCTCTTCCAATTCTCAATGCAAAAAGGTTGTTTTGATGTCCATCTGGTGCACCTCCATGTCTTCCGCTACTGCTAGACAGAGAAGTATGCGGACGGAAGGAAATCTAACTACCGGGGCAAAGGTTTCCTTGTAGTTGATTCCTTCTTTCTGTGTAAATCCTTTTGCCACTAATCAGGCTTTGTAACGCTCAATGGTGTTATCCGGGTTCAGTTTTAATTTGAAAACCCACTTACAACCGATTGGTTTTCGGTTAGGTGGAGAGTCCACTAGCTTCTAAGTATCGGCTGCCATAATTGAGTCCATCTCCTCATTGATGGCTGTCTTCCACCGGTTCTTTTCTGGACAAGTCATCGCCTCTCCATAAGTTTGAGGTTCATCTTGATGAGATAGTTTTGTTACCTTGTTATTAACTTGTAATATTTTGCTACTTCTCCTCCCCCCCTCAAAATCTGTGGCCGGAATAGATGGTTCTCGTGGGTTCTTTTGAACAATCTCTGCTTCTCCCCTATCCCTTGATTCCAAATCAATTTCCACCACGTCTTCCGCTTCGGGTAGAGTTGACACTGGAGTTTCCGTAGCCGAGTCCTTTTTGGTCTGATTTGTACCTGCAAGAATGTCATCTTCTCTAAAACCTGGATAGTTAAAAAGCTCAAAGTCATCGGAATTTTCTGACTCAAATCTGATTTTTACTGACTTTGTATACTTGAAGGGATCCACAGACTTTCCTTCATCCATAACTACTAGATGTTTTACTAAGATTATATCTTCCCTTTTTAGATCGTAAACTCTATATCCTTTAACATCCTCATCATATCCTAATAAGTATCCCGGTTTTCCTTTAGGATCTAGCTTCCAATTAGACCGATCTGTATCTAGACTGAATACTTGACTACCGAAAACCTTTAAGTGAGATATGTCTGGTTTTCGGCCAGTCCATTTCTCATAAGGTGTTTGATCTTTTATAGCTGAGGTAAGAACTCTATTTTTGAGGTAATTAGCATAGTTCATTCTTCTGCCCAAAACCTTTTTCCTATCATCTTATTCGACAACATACTTCTAACACTATCACTCAGTGTCCTATTTAATCGTTCAGCTACCCCATTCTGTTCCGGGTTTTCTGGAACTGTCTTTTGGTGTTGAAATCCATCTTCCGTGAGAAGATACTCAAACTGGTTAGAAGTATACTCTCCACAATTGTCACTCCTTACTCTCTTGATTCGAGTTTCATAGAGTTTTTCGCTCCATGCTTTATAGTGTCTAAAATAATCCTGAGCTTCTGACTTGTTTTTTAAAAAATACACCCAGGAATACCGAGACCAATCATCAGTGATAGTCATCATAAATCTCTTCCCCCCCGGTGAGGGCACTTTGGCCGGTCCCTAAATATCTATATGTACTAGATCTAGATTTTTTTCTCCCCTATAGGTGGTTTTTTTGGGAAAGGGGAATATGTGTGCTTTACCTTGAGCACATCCACTACAATCACTTAGATTCTCACTCTCACTGAACTCAATTCCTTCCACCACTCCCATCTTTTTCATCTCTCTTAGCTTATCTAGATTCACATGCCCAAGCCTCTTATGCCACATCATTATATCATGAACACCAGCATAATAAAGTTGCAATTTTGTGTCCCCCATTTGGACCAAAAATTGAGGAAGCCTCTAGATAGTTTTTGATTAACCCACTTTCAACGAGAGCAACTGCCACCCTAGCAGATAAATAGATAACCTAACTGCACCCATGTGCAGTCTAGACTCCCCTGAGTCCACAGCAAAAAAAATCACTGAAAACGCCCAACCAGGCGATTAAATATCAAGTGGCAAAGATGCCAATATTTATACAAGCTTGTTGGGAGAGAGGTGGCTACCTCCTCAATCCTCTAAGTTCTAAACCCCTCTCTTAACCCCTATCTAGTGATGTATGAACCAATCAAAAGACTATTTAGTACATACAGGTACTACGGCTGATGTACTTTTTGTACGGCTAGTGTACGACAAGGCCATAGAGGGGACGTCTGTCTCCTTCGTACTTGTCTTTATGCTCCCTGGAATTCCCGCTTCCCAATGATATCTTGCCACGTGTCGACAAGTCATGTCACATCCGAAAACCGCCAAGACGGCCATTCCGGGATTGCAGCGATGATGCGAGCCGTCGGATCTAAACTGGCTTTTAATGTTCGCCGTTGAAAATAACAAATGTGCGATACATTTGTTTCATGCGCACTAAAACCCAACAAGTTCTTATGTCCTTCATTTGGTATTCCGTTAATCGGATTAATTCTATAGCTAATGTTAAAATAGCTATCGAACCCTATGTATCCTAACGGACTACTATGAGAGACTGGTAAGGGTTGATGGCTTTGCCTCGCCCTACCGGTCGGAGGTTCGAGTCCTGCTGGACTCAACCTTTTAGGTTAAGAGTGACTTAGGTCACTCTTAAGCCTTGCCTATGGAGCTAAGGCAGCCATGGCTCCACCGCCCTCTCTCTCCTTCAGTGACTACAGCAAGTATGGGGGCTAGAGAGAGAAGGTGGAAACAAGCTGCCTCTGCTTTTCTTTTCTTTTTATTTTAATTAAGACCTAGAAAATACCTCCCCTAAATCTAGTGATTTCAACACTCTACTTATTTTGTAGTCTAATTTTTATTTCTCTTTTAATCCACATTTTTCTCTACAGTACTTTAGCTTGGGAGATGGCACAGGCTTTGTCATCATATCAGCCACCAATTCCCCATCACTCTTATAAACAAGACTCACAATTTTATTTTCAACTTTTTTCGTCACAAAGCTCAATCTTATGTCCATATGCTTAGCTTTGAAATGATGTTTTGGATTGGATGCAATTGCAATTGCAGCTTGATTATCACAAAATACTTCATGCACTTCTTTTTTCATGTACCCCAATTCTTGCAATAAGGACTTCACCCACATCAGCTCTTTCACTCAGAACAAGAGGCCATGTACTCAGCCTCCATAGTGGACTGAGCAACCACCTTTTATTGCTTGCTGCTCAAACAACAAGCACCTTCCCCCACATATAATACATACCCAGAAGTACATCTTCTCATAGGTGCATCCCCATAATTGGCATCACTCCAAGAAGTGATGTCAATGTGCTCCCCTCCCAAATGCAACCATAGATCCCTAGTTCCCACTAGATATCTCATTACTCTCCTGGCTGCCTCCCAGTCTCTCTTTCTAGGATCATTAAGACTCCTACTGAGGACTCCAACTGTTGCAGCTATGTCAGGCCTGGTACAATTCATAAAGTAAATCAAACTTCCTACCACCTGTCTGTAAGAAATAGACTTCATAAACTCTCTCTCTTTTGGACTCATCTGATCATCTAGCATTATCACTCCTCCTTCTACACACCCATCACTTACTTTCTTCAAGTCCATGGGAGTGGTACAGTTGTTTGCATTCTCCATCTGGAACTTCTCTATCATATTTCCTATAGCCTCTTTCTGAGTAATTCTGATGATCCTTTTCCCCCTATCTCTTTCCATTTGAATTCCCAAATTATATTTAGCCTCCCCTAAATCCTTCATGTCAAATCTGCTTCCCAGATCTCTCTTTAGCCTATTTATCTTCTCCGTAGACTTACTCAATACCAGCAAATCATCCACATAACTTGCAATAAAAATCACACCATTCTCATCTTCAAACATATAAATAGAATGGTCAGAACTGATCCGAATATACCTCAGAGTGGTAAGAAACTCATCTAGTTTCGTATTCCAATGTCTGGGGGCCTGCTTGAGTCCATATAGGGACTTTATAAGTCGATAGACTTTGCTTTCCTCTCCTTCCTCTACAAAACCTTCTGGTTGGCGCATGAAGATTTCCTCCTCCAGTTCACCGTTGAGGAAGGCGGTCTTAATATCCATCTGATGTATCTCCATGTCTTCCGCTGCTGCTAAACTAAGGAGAATCCTTACAGATGGGAATCGAACTTTTGGAGCAAAGGTCTCCTAATAATCTATCCCCTCCTTTTGGGTGAACCCTTTTGCCACTACCCGAGCCTTAAATCTCTCAATGGTGTTATCTAGGTTCAGTTTAAGTTTAAATACCCATTTACACCCAATAGGTTTTCTATCTGGTGGACACTCCACCAGTTCCCAAGTATTTGCCTCCATGATTGAAGCCATCTCATCATTTATGGCTCTGACCCACCTTTCTTTTTCCTGGACTGTCCATTGCCTCCGAGTATGACTGAGGCTCATTTTGATGAGAAAGCTTTGTTACCTTGCAAGCAGCGTGTTTTTCTTGAAGCCTTTTGCTGCTCCTCCGTCCTCCCTCAAAGTCCGAAGCTGGAATGGAGGGAAGTCTTAGATTCCTCCGAACTGTCTCATCAGCTCCTGTATCCGTGGGAACCAGTTTTGACTCCTCTTCCTCTCTCTCCTCAAAGTGTGTAGGAATATAACGGGATTCTAGTATATCTCCCTTTTCTTTTATCTCCCTTGAATCAGCAGTCATGTTTTCCCTAGTGTCCCTTCTAGGAAGATCTAAGTCCTCCTCACTCTCGGACTCAAAACTGATCCTGATTTTCTTAGTGTATTTCTAGGGATCAAAAGACTTCCATTCATCCATGATAACTAGATGTTTACCAGAATGATATCTTGTTTAGCTAAATCATAGACTCTATATCCCTTGACATCCTCATCATATCCCACAAAATATCTCGGTTTCCCTTTAGCATCTAGTTTCCAGTTTTTCTTTTTTGTGTCAAGAGTGTAAACTTGACTACCGAATACTTTCAAGTGAGAAACATTCGGTTTCTTTCCAACCCATCTCTCATGAGGGGTCATTCCTTTAATAGTTGTGGTAAGGACTCTATTCTTAATGTAGTTAGCACAGTTCATGGCCTCTGCCCAAAATCTTCTTTATATTTTCTTATCTGCCAACATGTTGCACACACTATCTCCCAAAGTCCGGTTTAACATATCAGCTTCCCCATTCTGTTCTAGTTTATTCGGTACACTTTTCTCATGTTCTACTCCCTCATCTCTGAAATAATCTTCTAACTGGTTAGAGGTGTACTCTCCCCCATTAACACTCCCTATTCTTTTAATGGGGGTTCCGTGCAACTTCTCACTCCAGGCTTTGTATTCTTTAAAGTATTTAGGTGTTTCAGCCTTTGTTTTCAAAAAGTAAACTCTGGAATATCTGGACCAATCATCGGTAATTGTCAACATATACCTCTTTCCCCCAACCGAAGGCACTCTTGCGGGTCCCCAGATATATGTGTGGACCAGATCTAGTACTTTCTCACCTCTATATGTGGCAGTTTTGGGAAAGGGAAGTATGTGAGCCTTACTCTGGGCACAGCCACTACACTCATCCATCATCTCATTATCCCCAAACTGAATGCCCTCTACTACACCCAGCTTCTTCATTTCCCTCAGTCTATCAAAATGCACATGTCCCAAACGCTTATGCCAGATCATCAAGCTTGGAACACCACTATAGTAAGCACTATTCTTTTAAGTACTTAGGTTAAGCCTAAAAATTCCTTGGCTACCCTTATCAGCTCTGAAGTAGACTTCATCTCCATACTTAGCTGTAAAGACTCCCTTTCTAGTAAAGGTATCAAAATCCTTGTCATCTAATACAGAAGTAGACACAAGATTCTTACTCAAGTGAGGAATGTAGAGCACATCAGAGAAGGTGAGAATAGAGGTCTTACCCTCCACTAAGACTTTCAGATCTACGGATCCCACTAGATCTGTGGTAACTACTCTCCCATCCCCATACTTTAATTCCACACTAGGGATCTTTCTTAGCTTAGTGAAGAGGTGCCTGTCACGAAACATATGCATGGATGCACCTGAGTCGATGATCCATCCCTCCTCTGGTGCTTTCCGAATGGCTCCAAGGCACACTTCTGTTTTCGAGGGATCTCCTTCTCCTCTAGATTCTCGTCAAGAAGAAGCTCTCTATCCTCCTCCTCGGACGACTCGTCCTCCTCGGTCTCTGCTTTCACTCGTGTGACCACAAGTGCTTTCTTCTTCCATCCGGAAGAAGCATCTCCACGATTTTCTTGGAGCCTCAACTCCGATAGCTTGATGCAATCTGCTATAAAGTGCCCTGGATTTTTGCAGAAATGACAAAGGCCCTTTTGAGTCCTTGGTTCTCGAGATTGATCTTTTTTCCCTTTGAAGCTTTGGTACGACTTCTTCGAATCCTTCCTCCAACGGTCAATTCCGGCAGCCAGAGCTTGCACGCTCTTTCCTCCTCTTCGGATCTCAATAGTGTTTTCTTATAAAAGTATCATTCGAACCACGGTGCTCCACTTCCAAGCATTATCATCCATTTGTTGCACTCGGTACACTATATTTTCATACTCCTCCGACAACTTCATGATGAGAGTGTAACTTTCATCTTCATAGTGCTTGTCCATCCGGCACTCTCCATCTCCATGTATAGACAAGAGAGATCGTTGCAATAGTCCAACATCTTTCTCCCTTTGAAAGTGTAACTGATCAGCCTTTGCTCAGCCAGCTAAAGCTCCTGAATGGTGCCAACTCTATAGATCTCCACTAAGGTCATCCACAACTCCTCAGCCTTGAAGATTTGAAGGTGAGAAGTTGCCAACGCTTGGGTGAGGTGCCTCAAAATGAAGTGCCTTGCATTTTTGTTGGTGTACTCCCACATCTTAATGGCATTTTCCTCGGTCTTCACGGCCACCGCTGCGGGTGCCATGGCAATAGGAGTGAGAGGTGTCTCCTTTCTTTTCCCTTTTTCGGACACACTACTGTCCCCATCATCTGTCTCCTCTCCGTTGGAGCAGACTCTGCTGCAGAAAACCTCACTCCTTCAAACCCTGGTGGAGTTCCTTGAGATGGACGTTTCACTTGTCCACTAACATACCCCAGTATCGTTTCTCACATAATGCCCCTGTCATCATAGCTTCCCAGTAAATGAATCCAAATCCGTTGAATATGGGTACCCTAGAGGGTGGGCCCATAACTTGAAATTCTGTGTCCTCCATTTGGATCAAGAATGAGGAAGCCTCTATGTAGTTTTTGGCTAACCCACTTTCAACGAGAGCAACTGCTACCCTAGTAGATAAATAGATAACCTGACTGCACCCCTGTGCAGTCTGGACTCCCTTGAGTCCACAGCAAACAGAATCACTGAAAACGCCTTACCAGGCGATTAATTATCAAGCGGCAAAGATGCCAATATTTATAAAAGCTTGTTGGGAGAGAGGCGGCTACCTCCTCAATCCACTAAGTCCCAAACCCTCTCACAACCCCTATATATTGAAGTACGGGACCAATCAGAAGACTGTATAGTACAAAAAAGTACCATGGCCGATGTACTTTACGGCCTGTGTACGACAAGGCCATGGGGTGGACGCCTGTCTCCTCCGGACTTGTCCTCACGCTCCTC
Organism: Zygnema cylindricum; assembly: GCA_037447655.1. Lineage (NCBI taxonomy): Eukaryota > Viridiplantae > Streptophyta > Zygnematophyceae > Zygnematales > Zygnemataceae > Zygnema > Zygnema cylindricum. Next base: position 466,533 of record JBBHKE010000176.1, on the reverse strand, counting down.
GGGATTCCGGCTTCCCAATGACATATTGCCACGTGTCGCCAGGTTATGTTATATCTGCAAACAGCCAAAGCCGTCATTCCATGATCTCGGCGATGATGTGAGACGTCGGATCTAAGTCGGCTTTCATTCCCAGCCGTTCAAAACAAATGTCCGGTACATTTGTTTCGTGCGCACTTAATTTCCCAACTAGTTTCTATGTATCCTATTTGTAATTCCGTTAATCGGATTAGTCGTCTATCTATTGTTTAAATAGCTATCAAACCCTATGTATCCTAATGGACTACTATGAGAGACTGGTAAGGGTTGATGGCTTTGCCTCGCCCTACCGGTCGGAGGTTCGAGTCCTGCTGGACTCAACCTTTTAGGTTAAGAGTGACTTAGGTCACTCTTAAGCCTTGCCTATGGAGCTAAGGCAGCCATGGCTCCACCGCCCTCTCTCTCCTTCAGTGACTACAGCAAGTATGGGGGCTAGAGAGAGAAGGTGGAAACAAGCTGCCTCTGCTTTTCTTTTCTTTTTATTTTAATTAAGACCTAGAAAATACCTCCCCTAAATCTAGTGATTTCAACACTCTACTTATTTTGTAGTCTAATTTTTATTTCTCTTTTAATCCACATTTTTCTCTACAGTACTTTAGCTTGGGAGATGGCACAGGCTTTGTCATCATATCAGCCACCAATTCCCCATCACTCTTATAAACAAGACTCACAATTTTATTTTCAACTTTTTTCGTCACAAAGCTCAATCTTATGTCCATATGCTTAGCTTTGAAATGATGTTTTGGATTGGATGCAATTGCAATTGCAGCTTGATTATCACAAAATACTTCATGCACTTCTTTTTTCATGTACCCCAATTCTTGCAATAAGGACTTCACCCACATCAGCTCTTTCACTCAGAACAAGAGGCCATGTACTCAGCCTCCATAGTGGACTGAGCAACCACCTTTTATTGCTTGCTGCTCAAACAACAAGCACCTTCCCCCACATATAATACATACCCAGAAGTACATCTTCTCATAGGTGCATCCCCATAATTGGCATCACTCCAAGAAGTGATGTCAATGTGCTCCCCTCCCAAATGCAACCATAGATCCCTAGTTCCCACTAGATATCTCATTACTCTCCTGGCTGCCTCCCAGTCTCTCTTTCTAGGATCATTAAGACTCCTACTGAGGACTCCAACTGTTGCAGCTATGTCAGGCCTGGTACAATTCATAAAGTAAATCAAACTTCCTACCACCTGTCTGTAAGAAATAGACTTCATAAACTCTCTCTCTTTTGGACTCATCTGATCATCTAGCATTATCACTCCTCCTTCTACACACCCATCACTTACTTTCTTCAAGTCCATGGGAGTGGTACAGTTGTTTGCATTCTCCATCTGGAACTTCTCTATCATATTTCCTATAGCCTCTTTCTGAGTAATTCTGATGATCCTTTTCCCCCTATCTCTTTCCATTTGAATTCCCAAATTATATTTAGCCTCCCCTAAATCCTTCATGTCAAATCTGCTTCCCAGATCTCTCTTTAGCCTATTTATCTTCTCCGTAGACTTACTCAATACCAGCAAATCATCCACATAACTTGCAATAAAAATCACACCATTCTCATCTTCAAACATATAAATAGAATGGTCAGAACTGATCCGAATATACCTCAGAGTGGTAAGAAACTCATCTAGTTTCGTATTCCAATGTCTGGGGGCCTGCTTGAGTCCATATAGGGACTTTATAAGTCGATAGACTTTGCTTTCCTCTCCTTCCTCTACAAAACCTTCTGGTTGGCGCATGAAGATTTCCTCCTCCAGTTCACCGTTGAGGAAGGCGGTCTTAATATCCATCTGATGTATCTCCATGTCTTCCGCTGCTGCTAAACTAAGGAGAATCCTTACAGATGGGAATCGAACTTTTGGAGCAAAGGTCTCCTAATAATCTATCCCCTCCTTTTGGGTGAACCCTTTTGCCACTACCCGAGCCTTAAATCTCTCAATGGTGTTATCTAGGTTCAGTTTAAGTTTAAATACCCATTTACACCCAATAGGTTTTCTATCTGGTGGACACTCCACCAGTTCCCAAGTATTTGCCTCCATGATTGAAGCCATCTCATCATTTATGGCTCTGACCCACCTTTCTTTTTCCTGGACTGTCCATTGCCTCCGAGTATGACTGAGGCTCATTTTGATGAGAAAGCTTTGTTACCTTGCAAGCAGCGTGTTTTTCTTGAAGCCTTTTGCTGCTCCTCCGTCCTCCCTCAAAGTCCGAAGCTGGAATGGAGGGAAGTCTTAGATTCCTCCGAACTGTCTCATCAGCTCCTGTATCCGTGGGAACCAGTTTTGACTCCTCTTCCTCTCTCTCCTCAAAGTGTGTAGGAATATAACGGGATTCTAGTATATCTCCCTTTTCTTTTATCTCCCTTGAATCAGCAGTCATGTTTTCCCTAGTGTCCCTTCTAGGAAGATCTAAGTCCTCCTCACTCTCGGACTCAAAACTGATCCTGATTTTCTTAGTGTATTTCTAGGGATCAAAAGACTTCCATTCATCCATGATAACTAGATGTTTACCAGAATGATATCTTGTTTAGCTAAATCATAGACTCTATATCCCTTGACATCCTCATCATATCCCACAAAATATCTCGGTTTCCCTTTAGCATCTAGTTTCCAGTTTTTCTTTTTTGTGTCAAGAGTGTAAACTTGACTACCGAATACTTTCAAGTGAGAAACATTCGGTTTCTTTCCAACCCATCTCTCATGAGGGGTCATTCCTTTAATAGTTGTGGTAAGGACTCTATTCTTAATGTAGTTAGCACAGTTCATGGCCTCTGCCCAAAATCTTCTTTATATTTTCTTATCTGCCAACATGTTGCACACACTATCTCCCAAAGTCCGGTTTAACATATCAGCTTCCCCATTCTGTTCTAGTTTATTCGGTACACTTTTCTCATGTTCTACTCCCTCATCTCTGAAATAATCTTCTAACTGGTTAGAGGTGTACTCTCCCCCATTAACACTCCCTATTCTTTTAATGGGGGTTCCGTGCAACTTCTCACTCCAGGCTTTGTATTCTTTAAAGTATTTAGGTGTTTCAGCCTTTGTTTTCAAAAAGTAAACTCTGGAATATCTGGACCAATCATCGGTAATTGTCAACATATACCTCTTTCCCCCAACCAAAGGCACTCTTGCGGGTCTCCAGATATCTGTGTGGACCAGATCTAGTACTTTCTCACTTCTATATGTGGCATTTTTGGGAAAGGGAAGTCTGTGAGCCTTACCTTGGGCACAGCCACTACAGTCATCCATCATTTCATTATCCCCAAACGGAATGCCCTCTACTACACCCAGCTTGTTCATTTCCCTCAGTTTATCAAAATGCACATGTCCCATTCGCTTATGCCAGATTATCAAGCTCGGAACACCACCATAGTAAGCAGTCTTCTTTTCATTACTCAGGTTAAGCCTAAACATTCTTTAGCTACCCTTATCTGCTGTGAAGTAGACTTCATCTAAAGACTCCCTTTCTAGTGAAGGTATCAAAATCCTTGTCATCTAATACAGAAGTAGACACAAGATTCTTACTTAACTGAGGAATGTAGAGCACATCTGAGAAGGTGAGAATAGAAGTCTTACCCTCCACTAAGACTTTCAGATCTACCAAACCCACTAGATCTGTGCTAACTACTCTCCCATCCCTATACTATATTTCCACAGTAGGGATCTTTCTTAGCTTAGTGAAGAGATGCCTGTCACGACACATATGCATGGATAAACCTGAGTCGATGATCCATCCCTCCTCTGGTGCTTCTCGAATGGCTCCAAGGGCACACTTCTGTTTCCGAGGGATCTCCTTCTCCTCTAGATTCTTGTCAAGAAAATCTCCCCATCCTCCTCCTCGGAGGACTCGTCCTCCTCGGTCTCTCCTTTCACTCGTGTGACCACAAATGCTTTATTCTTCCCTCCAGAAGCACCACCTCCACGATTTTCTTGAAGCCTCCGCTCCGATAGCTTAATGTAATCAGCTATGAAGTGCCCTGGCTTTTTGCATAAATGACAAAGGCCCTTTGGAGTCCTCGGTTTTCCAGATTGGTCCTTTTTCCCTTTGAAGTTGTTGTACGGCTTCTTCAGATCCTTCCTCCACCAGTCCGTTCCGGCAGCTAGAGTTTGAACGCTCTTTCCTACTCTTCGGATTTCAATGGTGTTTTCCTGTACAAGTATCATTCGGACCACGGTGCTCCACTTCCAGGCTTCCTGTATTCTGTAGTCCAATGGAGGACACAGAATTGCAAATTGTACTATGGCTTTTACAATTTCACGTAGGGCAAAGTAAGTTCTCTTTGCATAAAAGGAAAACGACAAAAAAAACCATTAAATTGACACATGGGCACGCCACGAACACTATTATGTTCTTTATACTAATAGCGATACACACAGTAACTTCATTGCAAAGCTAGCTATTGAAAAAACATATGGGCAAGAAGAAGGGTGGGCAAAGAGGTCTCTCTCGTACGTATTTTTACTTTTTTAGGAAGGTTCGCTAGTTTCGAACTTTTCTTTAAATTTGTATTCTTGTAGTGTATGGATAAAATGTATAATGTTCAAAAAAAATGTTGAAAGTACACTATGAGTCACTATTAAAGTTAAGAAATTATAAGTGTAATGAAAAAATTAGTGTTTTCAACTCTAAATGGGTACGAATGCCTAACGCCAACAAAATTTAGCACTAATTTACATACCTAACACTAGTGTTGGGTATCGGGTAAATTCATATCGCGATAATTTGGATATTCGATATATCGAATATCAATCGAGCAAACTTCTCGATATATCGTAACGAGACCAACATAAATTATCGTGATATATATCGCGATATGTAGTATTTTTTTAAATTTAATATTTTATATAATATGTTATTTTAGCTTAAAAGACAAATTGTCAGATACGCCACGAACGACGTGATTTTCGTTCCGTGACTTAAAGGTAGACGCCGCAAAATGTAACCAACGAAAAAGTACTAATCTTGTAACACTACTACACCGCGAATCGTAATTAGAGTAATGAAAAGATTAGAGTAAAAAAACGAAAAAAAACAAGTAGAGTAATGAACTCTAATTTATGTGATAGAAATTTTCACAGAGGAAGTTTACTCTAATTATTTAAGTACTCTATACTGGGTTATGTCGGCAATAATTATCCGCGCTGAAATTATGAACACTAAATTAAGTAGACGTACAAAATCTGTCAGTCCGTATAGTTTTGACGTCATTATGACGTTAGTACTATTTGTCGCGCTGAAATGTCAGTTAATGTTCACATTGACGACGATGTTGTCGACGGACGAGAGTTATGCAACGACTTTTTTTCGATGTAAATGATTTTTTGTTTAGTGCGATTTCACTTGCGAGCGCAATTCTATTAAATCATTATTTATACATTTTTACTTATAAAAGTACAATTTTACACGGTCAAACATCGTCTATACTCCACACTATTTAAAACGAACCTATATTAGAATTTTTTACACTAATTTAACATTACCTAAATTAGAATAATGAAAAAATTAGAATCATTTACCTTATTTGACGTGATAGAGTCCAAATTTCGAGCGACCGAATCAGCGTTATTTACTCTAATTACGATTCGCGGTGTAATGGCAGCAACAGCAGTACACCGCTAATCGTTATTAGTGTTAATAACACTAAATTTGACGCAGCTTTTTTCGGCCCAAAATCATAAGTTTGTGTTATTAACATTATAATAGAATTAACGCTAATATAAAAACTATTTATTTAGTGTTAACCATTTTATATTACGTTCTTCGAAATTAGAGTGATGTACAAAAAGCTCGTTTACGTACATTATGTCGCCGTGACATCTCAATTTTTACAACATTAAAAGCGCTTCGCATGTAAATTAAATTTCAGTACCAATTAGCCGCCGGAAAGACCGGAACATTACGAAATATATATCATAAAATAACGTTAATTTTACTCTAATTTACATGTTTCCTACGATTTCCAAACCTTACAAGTACGTATTTCGTCGAAAGCTGTCACCTAAACTTGAAATAGTAGCAATGACAGCTCAGCGTACAACCTACAAAGTCGACACACAAATTGGCGTTCAGTGCCAAATCAATGTTAATGCTTTTTTTTTTTGACACAAAATCACAAATAAGCTCTTTTAACACTAAATTTGCGTTTACACTATTTTTTTTTTTACACTAGTAACGATTCGCGGTGTAGTACTAGCAGCTAGTGTTGGGTATCGAGGACTTTTTGCCGATATTCAATATATATCGAATTTCAAGTACCCGATAATCGATATATCGCTTCGATATATCGAAAACCAAATTATCGCGATGTATCGTCGATATATTGTATCGCCAATATATTGAGGCATTAAAAAAAAAATGAAAATTTTCATTTTTTGTTTCCGATTTTTTTTTCAAACACTCCCTGCGCTGTGAGTACGTCATTTCGACTGATTTTCCGATATAGGCTATGCAGACACCCATTTTTTGGGATATATATCGCGATAATTTATGTTGGTCCCGGTACGATATATCGAGGACTCTGCTCGATCGATATTCGATATATCGAATATCGAAATTATCGTGATATGAATTTACCCGATACCCAACACTACTAGCAGCAGTAGCAAGAAAAGCTTTTTTTTTTTTTTAAAACCTCGATATATCAGCGATACATCGCGATATTTTCCTTTTCGATATATCAAAGCGATATATCGATTATCGGGTACCCGAAATTCGATATATATCGAATATCGGCAAATGGTCTTTGATACCCAACACTACCTAACACTAATTTGTAGTGTTGGGTATCGCGTAAATTCATATCGTGATAATTTCGATATTCGATATATCGATTATCGATTGAGCAGATTCCTCGATATATCCTACCAGGACCAACATAAATTATCGCGATATATATCGCAAAAATTGGGTGTCCGTACAGTCCTAGTACGGAAAATTGTACGGATAAGCTCCCCCCTGGCGCGGTGGAAGTTTAACAGGAAAAAAAAAATTAATGTCTCGATATATCGACGATACAATATATCGGCGATATATTGGCGATATATCGCGATAATTTGGTTTTCGATATATGGAAGCGATACATCAATTATCGGGTACCTGAAATCCGATATATATCGAATATCGGCAAAAGGTCTTCGATACCCAACACTACTAATTTGGATACACGTTCCCATATTGTAGCCACAATAATTTGTGTGCACATATTAGACACTTGAACATGTGAGAACAGGTTCTCGCGATTTTCCCTCGTCTTTATGACCGTAAATCAAATATGAGTGCGCTTTTAAAGTGGCGACGCACTCAAATTTAAGTGTCGACGCCATAATATGACACTTATTCTGTTTGTCTTTACTAAATATTTAGCAATTGTAGTACGGACTGACACATTTCCTACATTACAATTTTGAAGTGACGTCAAATGTGTTTCAATTCTTTTTGATGAAGTTGCAGTATTATTTTTGATAAAATGTTTTTCTATTATATATTTTAGGGAATTGATCATGACAGTGACTGTTTTGGTTTAGCACAGTCACTTACGTCACTTTGTCAAAAATTGTACGTTTGAATTACATATTGGTACAAATAAAGTACCATTGAGTAAAATTTTGACGGTCAATCGGTTGAACAACTTTGACTTTCAAAATATTGTTTCAACCGCTTAAAATTTTGCTGCGCTTGAGGACGTCGACCGACATAATAAAAATAACAATTCACACGGCCGGCGAACGTTTACGGTAACAAAACTGCGGCAACCACGTGTAAATAAAATGGTTGCAGACAGTCACTTTTTGTCTTTACGTGAGCTCCACGGTGAGAGCAATTAGTCGCAAAATTGAAATTTAATTGTCTAAGCGTTACATTGAACTTAGACGCAAAATGAAACGAAACCTCTTTAAACTAAAGTACTATAAGTCTTGTACGGAAATATTAAACCGCACGAAATGAAATAAACTTTGTACACTATAATAAAACGAACCGGCGTAAAAATATCAATTGAAATTAAATGAAAAAAATGCGCGTCGTCACGAGCGACAAAATCCAGCCACACTATCTACGATTCAACATTCTTACATTGACAGCAAAATTTCGTTTCGTGCGTATTAATAATTTCGTACAAAACTTACAGTAGTCCAGTTTAGTTTAAAGAGGTTTCGTTTCAATTTGCGTCTAAGTTCAATGTAACGCTTAGGGTGCGTCTCTGTGTGCTTAAGGGTTTTTTTCTGTCGTTTTCTTGTAAAACTTAGAGCCGTACCGCGTAAGTTTCAGCCGTACAATAAAATAGAAAAAAATAGAAGTACATTTTGCGTCATCATCGAATTTAAAATGTACTACATGTTGTCGTCTTGTGTTTTTCGACCCACTTCGACGACAAAAAACGTCATCTTCAACCTTATCTTTAAAATACAGGGCCGATGTGTTTTAAAATTAGGGATTTTTTATAAACAAATAGGAACACGTATTCGCACGTGTAATTTTTGTTCAAAAACTTCAAACGAATTCAAGCGACGTGGAAGTGTACACGATTCGCTATGTTTTGTCCGTTTTTGTCTAATACGACAAAGAGAAGTACACAGTTTGTTTTGTTTTGTCCGTTTCCATCCGGTACGGATTTTTTTTTGCATGGGTCTCAAGGTTCCGATGCCATTTCACGTCGAGTCGACAATAGACGCAAAGGCAAAACGCATCTTCTTCAACCGTGAAACGGCACAGGCTGGAGGGCGGTAGGTAGTGTTGGGTATCGAGGACCACTTGCCGATATTCGATATGTACCGAATTTTAGGTACCCGATAATCGATATATCGCTTCGATATATCGATTATCGAAATATCGCGATATATTGCCGATATATCGTATCGACGATATATCGAAAATGATTTTTTTTTTTTTTTTTCAAACCCCCCCCTCTCCCCCCCCCCCCCCCCCCCCCCCCCCCGAGCGCTCAGTTGGGGGGGGGGGGGGGGGGGGGCAAAATTTTCGTACGATTTCCCGTACTTTTTTCGTACAGTTTTCCGTACAGTTTTCCGTACTCTCACTGTACGGACAAGCAATTTTTGCGATATATATCGCGATAATTTATGTTGGTCCCGGTACGATATATCGAGGAATCTGTTCGATCGATATTCGATATATCGAATATCGAAATTATCGCGATATGAAACTACCCGATACCCAACACTAGCGGTAGGTCTACAATGTCACGAAAAGTCACGCGACGTCACAAGCAGTTACGAAAAATAACGTGCGTCATCATACATTGTAGACGTTGACAGCCGTCACGGGCTTTGTCGACGCATACAATCGTCACGCCCTTAAGTGACAATTTCGTTTGGTACACATAGGGACACCCGAAATCCGGGTCCGCCGGATCTGCGCTAAAAAACAAAAATAATCTCTAAGTTTGAAGTACATAGAGACGCACCTTTACACGATTAAATTTCAATTTTGGCGCTAATTGCTCTCACGGTGGAGCTCACGTAAAGACAAAAAGTGACTGTCTGCAACCATTTTATTTACATGTGGTTGCCGCAGTTTTGTTACCGTAAACGTTCGCCGGCCGTGTGAATTACTAATTTTATTATGACGGTCGACGTCCGCAAGCACGGTAAAATTTTAGGCGGCAACCAATATTTTGAATGTCAAAGTTGTCCAACCGATTGACCATCAAAATTTTACTCTGACCGTCAAAATTTTACTCAACGGTACTTTATCTGTACCAATATATACTTCAAACGTACAATTTTTGACAAAGTGACGTAAGTGACTGTGCGCAACCAAAACAGTCATTGTCATGATCAATTCCCATATTTTATTATGAAGTCAAAGTCGATCAACGCATTTTATAAACTTTTGAATTTTGTTCCGTGCGCATATTCATTATTTTTTGGGCGTTTCATGTGTGCGCATAGTAGAAATGAAACCTCTGGGTCTTACATTTTAATGACAACAGTCTGTCATTTGCCATTCAGCTTTGGTCAAGATGTACTGTTGCAAAAATGATCATTTGCATGTGCATCCGGATCTGCCGGATCGACTAAAAATCTGCCACGTCGGATCATCTTACGCCTGCCTTTTTCTATTTATTTTATATTTTTTTGTTGACAAGGCATACACTAAAAATTAAAGTAAAAGTCTTCTGCAGCGGGAACTGCCCAATCAACTGAAAGTAGCCACGTAGGATCATTTAATGCCGGCCTCTGATTTGCAATTTTTTGTTTTTTTACCCGACGTGCACAGTAAAAGACAATCTACAGTACAGCACAGGACAAACGACAGAAAGGGACGTACAGCAGGTTTGTACTTTTCTTGCAAATCTAGTGAAAATTCCAGATATTGCTGATTTTTCAATTCTTGGTCGAGTCATCGACCTGCTAAGACTATCTTCCACGTCGGAATATTAAAATCTTCGTCATGACTTCCCTTGACCCTTCACAATACAAACTATAACTAGTCCAGAAAACGTCTATTCTCCTCCTCTTTTTCCCGCCTCTCTCCCTTTACACACTCCCATTCCTTTCCCCCTCCCTCTCCTCCTCCCTCTTCCCCAGGAAAAACTACAGCCTCCCGCTCGTCTCTTCTCTCTCAACTTTTGATGGCGTCACGTGTCACTCTCCTACTGGTCCTTATTCTCCCTGCCCTTGTCTCTGCCACAGTACAGCCTTTAGGTTTACCGCACGGAAAATTCTGTTCCGTTTCCCCCGAAGGAACTCCCGCAGGGCCAGCCTGTTCGAGTCCATGGGCATGTCTAATTAATAAAGTTCCGCCGCCAAATTCCAAATGGCGGTACAGTGGGAATCTGAACGGCACATGTAACTCCAAACTATTGACGGCCGGATCTCCTCCGTACTGTCAGAACCGCAGCGTTTATTTCGCCGTCGGAACAAAAAATATGCTCGACAAATCCACGTGCGAAAAGTGTACTTGTACTTCTCATCCGGAAATTCCGGTTAATAAAGCTAAATGCGATTGTCAAAAGGGTTCAGATTGTTACGTGGACCGGAATGGAACTGCAGTTATTAAACCTCTTTGTCCGAGTCCGGACGCTCCAAATTGTTTATTGAGCAAATTAAATGTGAGGTTGAGTGGAAAAACGGTGGATAGAGGGAATTGCGTTTCTGGAACTCCTTTAGGAGCATGTACGATAGTTGGATCGAATTTTATGTACAAGCTCTATGCGAACAGAACGGTTGGAGTTCCGCAATATAACGATCGTTGTCAGAGTTGTACTTGTTTGAACTCGTTTGTAGTTGATTGCAAGAAAATTGTTGGATGCAAGACACCTTAGAATGGCCGCCTTTGAGCTTGGAACCAGGTCGCTTTGTTTGGTTTTGTATTTTGCATTTAGAAAGAAAGGGGGGTGAGTAATATGAGAAAAATAGAAGGATAGACTGTAAATATTTTGTTTTTGTTTAGGTTTTTGTTGTAAAGGGCGGATATGTTGTTTATTACAGTTTTCTTTATCCCATTCGAGTGTACTCATGTGCTTTAGTGGTGTTTGATCATCTTTCATAAATGTACTCAAATAATGTTTACCTTGTTGGTTTAGTGCGATTGTTTTTTTTTTTTTTTTAGTAATATCATAGTATATAGTGATGGTGATATGATGCTTTGCAATGAAGGAAGAGCTTGGGTTCCGGAAAAATGGATAAGGAAAAAACAAAACAAACGCTGTCCCTTCTTTTTTTTGTTTTGTTTCCAACATAATTCAACTTTTTAAAACACGTGACTTTCTATTGAAGATTGTAATTGAACGTTGGTGTACATAAAATAGCGAAAAGTGCAAAAAAATGCATAATGTTGATAAAGTTACAATTTGACCGCATAAGGTACTCAAATGGGTAATTGATACAAAACTGATTGTACTTGAAAATGAATTGTTAAAATGTAATATAATGGAGTTCCTTTAAAATGGCAAGCATAAAAAAAAAAATCTCAACCACATGGTTGGACAATGCTGGCTGGAAAAAGAAAAGACAAATGATTTTACCAATGGTATTTTGTTCAATACGTGGATTTTTTTACTTTTTTAATAACATTCTTTAATTTTTTCCTAATTTTGAACTTTTCTGAAATTTTGTATACTTTCCTTTGTACGGAAAAATGTACGGACAATTTTGAAAAAAGAGACGTCGCCTCATTTTTGCGCGCGAAGTTTAAGCGGGTTCGGGACTGTTCTAGGACCGCGCTCCGCCATTTACACCCTTACACATGTTCTTTGGTTTTTTTTGCATTATAAAGTAAAAGTCGGTCAACACTTTTTATAAACAATTCTTTATTGTTCTATGCGCATATTCATTATTTTTTGGGCGATTCATGAGTGCACTTTATGCGAATTTGAACAATCAGGGCCGAAGTACACTTTCAGTTGTGTTATTAGTAAATCATACATTTCTATTTGCATTTCAGTTTGTAATTTGTTTTCAACACGATACTTTTGCCTCGGGTCTGTTTTATATCGCTCAATGGAAATTTATTATTCGTGTACAAATAGCCTTACTACAATATACACACCCGTTGACCATTGTATGTTTTCTCGCATAGCTTACTGATCCATTATTTCGTCACTTTCATCCTTTCACAATTTCAAGTCTTCTAACGCCTTTTGACGGACTACCACGCCTACGTTCTACAATTTGTTAAAAAGAGGACCGTTAACAATGATCCACTTTTACATCCAATCTCACAACGGAAGCTTACAAAACTAGTGTTGTGTATTGACAAGAAATTTATCGCGATAACACTTATACCGATAGTTGTCGGTTATCGAACAGTCAAGGGTCCCTATATATCGCTCCGAGAACAACAAATTCCTTATCGGTGATATATGGAAAAATATAGCAGGCTACATAATAGTATTTTATAATATACTATATTATATTTTTCACTATATATAGCATAACATGCCACGTATAACCATATGTTCCGTACTCTGTGTAACAAAATAACGACTGCTCAATCCAACGGAATAAATCGTACAACTGTACGGTACGAAACGTACAATTATCGCCGATAGTTATCGGTACCAGTGTTATTGCGATAAAAAGTCGATATTATCCGTTATTTATCGGCGATAACACCGGTCATGCCAATGCATCGATTATCGGCAAGCCAAAAAAAGGTACATATCGATTATCGGCAAAACCTTGCTAATACACAACACTAACAAAACAAATAACACAATATTACTAAAATTTTGGTACTACAACTAGAGTTAAATATTTAGCTAGAGTCGTTTACACAGTTTCTCCCTATTTTTTTTCACCATATATAACACTGATCCAAGAAAGGATAAACATAAACTAGAGAGTCCACAGAGGGATGTGCGCCTAACAAGACATTTTGGCGTCAACACTTGAAATTGAGTGCGTCGCCACAAAAAGCACACTTAGGTTACGGCCCCATGTACTTGTAACTTAGCGAACTTACTTTGTATTTTATCCCGGATCAGGCGGACCCGGATTTCAGGTGTCTCTATGTGTTTACTCAAAATTGTTACTTAAGTTTGTGACGATTGTATACGTCGATAACGCCCGTGACGGCTGTCAACGTGCACAATCCGTCTTGCCGCACCGTATTTTTTCAAAACTTTTTGAAGCGTCACAAGACACGTCGTAATTTTTGGAAACGATTTGGCATGTCGCATGTCATTGTGTGACATCATAGAGCTACAACCTTGCATCCGTGGCTGTAGGACATGACCTCTCCCGTCCGGCCGCTATGACTTCGCAGATTTTTCACCTTCATAGATTTCGGCATGACTTCGCACATTTTTCACCTTCGCTGATTTTTCTACTTTGCGTGAAACGACACTGAAGCCTCGAGTCCCCTGCCAAAAAAAAATTTACAAGATCCATGCGGACAAAAACGAACAGCCCTGTACTTTTTCTAGTCGTCAAAAACTTTTAAAAACTTATCACACGTGGAAATAAGTTTCCCAATTTGTGTAAACGGTTCTACTTTGCTTAAAACACATTGCCGATGTGGTTTATGATAAGTTTGAAGATGACTTGACAATGGGTCGAAAAACACAAAACGACAAATTTTTGTACATCCTAAGTTCGAGAATGAAGAAAATTAGGGTACTTTCGCATGTAACTGAAATTTTAGTCTTGTAACTTTGTTTTTACCAAAGATTCTCCGTATTAATTTTAGAGCATTCGTATGTAAAGATTGAAATCATTACTTCAGATTGTGACGGATGTAGATGTGGATGTAATTTGTGACGGTTGTAGACGACTACAAAACTCGTGAGAATTGATGACGTTTACAAAATAGCGACGGTTGTAGACATTTAGCTACTTGTGACATTATAGATGTTTAGGGTTTGTGACATTTTTGACGTCACGCTCAAATTATGACAGGGTTGACATCAAAAATTCTAAAACTTTACGTCATGGTTTCCCGATTTTATTTTTTAGTCTTTTCTCACTCTACTTCTTATCGGAATGCTCCCAAAGATAGTAAAAATGAATCGTTTTTAGAGATCTTTCATTTGATACCATTATTGACGTTTTCAATGTAAGAATTGTGAGACAGACGCGGTAGTGGGAGAGGAAGAGAGAGAGAGAGAGGCGCTTTCACGAACTTCGCTTTTGCGAAATGGTGTCCGTTGGTCGAAACCCCCTCCATGGCCCTTGTACGAAAAAAAGCGCACGGAAAAAAGTAATGCACAACCTGGAAACGTGCAGTGGGTTTTTTATTGGTACTCCGCGGACAAAAAATGTTAAAATCTTTCGAGACGTACGACAACATCTGCCTATTCGCTCGCCCCATGGAACTTTACATATAATCACATTGCGAGGTGATTTTATGCGAAGTTTGAATATGATCTGGAAGGACGCGAAAGTGGGTCGAAATGCGATAGACGACAAACCGCAGTTCATGTAAAGTTCCAAGGTAACGCAACTTGTACGGTGGTAATTTCAATTTATTAGTACGGCTGCAGATTTTCTCATTTTTTTCTAAGTTATGGAGAAAACGACAGAAAATAACTGTAATTTAGCACATACGAAATTACCCTTACACTCCACAAAGTTGCGATTTCTTCGTATGGTTTCAACTTAGGCATTACGGTGCTAAGTTTGAAAGGAAAACGACAGAAAAAAACCCGAACTCATTAAATAACCGTAAAATCAAGTGTTGTGTATCGGTAAGGATTTGCCGATAACCGATATAGGCCTTTTTTCGGGAAGCCGATAATTGATATATCGGTACGGAGATATGTGTACGGACCGTACGGTTAAACGTACGGCATGTTCACTCAACTGTACGTGTTATTCCCCTGACGCACCCTACTCACAACCCGTATCTACTAAGGTGCCTACCAATCAGGTCATTTATACAAGCTGAAAGTACAGTGGCCGGAATAAGATATGTACGGCTTTAGAACGGATCCAGTTAAAACGATGTACCTTTCACATTCGACGCCATGGCTTTGTCCCTTTCTTCCTTGTGATCCACTGGAAACCTGCCATGTGTAATCTGGACAGAAAGTACAGAAAGTACATATATATCGGTAACTCTAACTGTTCGATAACTAATAACTATCGGTAGCGGTGTTATCGCGATAATTTTTTTACCGATACACAACACTACTAAAATCCTCATTAAAAAACCCTAAAAAGTACGAAAGCATAAGGACACAGTACGTCAAAAATGTACGGAGACAGTAAAGTACGCATTTTATTAACCCTTCATTATTGTTCAATGCGCACTGTACGTGGTAGTCATGCGTTCGATGCGTGCTTAATGTACGAACTTAACAACTGATATTTTACTTGAAGGATTTTGTAAGTTTGGACTGCCTTTATATCATAGTTCAAAAGTAGGCTTTTTTAGGGTAGGCCTTTGGTAGGCGAACAAAACTTTGCACAAAACTCGCGCAACGTAGGCATACTGTATGTGTGTGCGTTGTGCACACTCCTGTACGAACGTCCGAATCTGACGTAAGATCAAAGTACAGCGCACGCCGCCGGACGAATTTTTTTAGCGAACTGACACGGCGTAAGATGACATTCCATGGGAAAAAAAACGGGGAAAAAAAAAAAAACGCGGACGGGCAACCAAACAGAATTTCTACCGTGAATGAACCACTTGAAAAAAAAAAAAAAGTAGATCACAAATCCAGCAAACCGGCCACAAACTAAAAACTGCGAAAGAAAGGAATACAGTTTAGGCAACATCCCAACATTGCATAAAATGTAAGGAAGCGCTATATGCGGCTCTCTAGTTCACTACACCGCCTATATGCGGTTCTCAAGTTCACTATACCGCTAATCGCTATTAGCGTAGTGTCGGCTAATTCCTTTCCGTTTATTTTTAAATTCGCAAATAGCGTAGTTTATTCTATATTTTTCATTACTTTTATTAGGGCTATTTTCCAAGTACCGTAAAAAATGAAAGTACGTTGTCTCATAAATATGTGGTGTACGGTCAGTGTCAGACCGTACATAAATGTACCTTTTTAAGTTAAAAAGTACAATAAATTAGTTTTAGTAGCCACGGACCCATAAGAATGTGCGTTCTAAAAAGGACAAAAAGCCATGTCGTAAAAAATCCCGTTCACACATATTCGTCTAACAGCTCCGTTTCGACCGTGTGAACGTTCGATTTTTGTACGATTTGTCAGATTTTGTACGGTTGCCTATATTAGTGTAAGCATTTTTGCAACTGATATTTTTTTTACGGGCAGTTCATAACTTTTTCGGAAAGTTGTTTGCAGCCACCAACAAGGTTGGTCCGTAGGTTTTGGTAATTTTTTTGGCAGTGTGGTATTTTTTTTTTTATCGTCCCATATTGCCTGGTTGGTCAATTTGTGGCTTTATTTAGTGTGGCCCTCAAAATTACAAACGCTAATATGACAGATTGTCCTTTCGTAAATTGTGTTATGGGATTTTCATGTGATCTTTTTAAATCGCCTACTTTGATCAGCGACCGTTTGATCGTGCAAATCAGAGGGTTTAAATAAAAAGTCCCTCAAAACTCACGGAAATATTTTTTTTGTCCGATTTTTTTTCAAAATTTAGACATGTCGTTTAATTCTCTATCGATCGATGTGCAACTCAACCCTGTTCCTAATTTATTTCATTTTGTGGCCAATACAATATGGGTCTTAAGGGCATATTGTATGTTTTGCGTACATTAGGCATATTGTATGGGCGTACGGTCACCTACTTTTGAACTATGCTTTATATCTCTATATTGAGGGAAAATAAAACGCTAATGGAAAATTTTGTAAGTCTCGACTGCTGTTGAAATTTATAGATTTCTAGAGTATTTTCTAGGTTTAAATATGTTTTTATAAAAGGAAAAGGAAAAAGGACGGACAGCCTGCTTCCACCTCCGCTCTCTAGCTCCCATACTTGTTGTAGTCACTGAATGTAAGAGAGAGAGGTTGATCCATGGCTACCTTAGTTCAACAGACAGCTATTTTTAGTAGGTTACTAAAAATATACTTGACGGATCAGAGATTTGATCCCGGTACCTGCGGTTCGTCAAGTTGACCGGTAGCGGTCAGCTTTATCCTAATAGACTAGGACCAATGCTAAGTGCGATGGTATGTGATAGATATATATTTAGTTCGAGTGGATAAAATTCATTTAACTAGAACTGTATACGGCATACATAGATTCAGTTTTATAAAGTACGTCGTACGACGCTAATTCAAAACGGATACCACGCATTTTATTTCGACATCGGAACAAATATCGCGCAAGTATTTATTACGGCTAAGATTCCGTTTCGCATAAAATCCAACGGCGCACATCATCGCCGAAATCCCGGAGTGGTCACTTTGGCGTTTTGTGACGTGGCATGACCTGGAGACACGTGGAGAGATAACATTCGGTCATAGGAATTCCGAGGAACGTACGGACGAGTGAAAAGCGGACACGCGTCCACTTAATAGCCTTGTCGTACATAGGCCGTACAAAAGGTACATCGGCAGTAGTACTTTTGTGTACGATACAGTAATCTGATTGGTCCGTACTTCAGTAGATAGGAGTTATTAGAGAGAATCAGGACTTAGAAAATTTTGGTAGGTAGTCACCTCTCCCTTTGAGAGTTTGTACAAATTGGCATTTTACTGCCTCATAACTTATCGGCTGGTTGGCCGTTTTCAGTGATTCTTTTTGCTACGGACTCAGGGGAGTCCAGGCTGCACAGGGGTGCAATCAAATTGTCAGTTTGCCTTCTTGGGCAGAAGTGGTCGTGGCTTAAAGTGGGTTAGTTAAATACTATCTAGGGGCTTCTTGTATTCTGTAGTCCAATGGAGGACACAAAATTACAACTGCCTTTATATCTTTATATCAAGGGAAATCAAAACGCCAATGAAAATTGTTCGCATTCCACTTTTACATTTTGTAGTAGGGGCCGCGCAAGCGCAGGCCCCCCTCTGTCACAAATTATGACGTACTTCACCGGGAATACCGGCGTGTTAGAACGTTGGCCCGCCGTGGTGCAATGGTGCGCCTGGTTCTAAACCATCTGTCTTTTTGATCACAGATTGGTCCCGCCCAGGTAAGTAAAGCTTTCATTGTCTACTTTGGCTCATTAATTTATTGTCTTTAGGGACTTCGAAACGCAATGTGGGTTAATAAGAAAAGGAAAGAAAAGGCTAAAGTACAGTAGCACCATAGCATCACAATTTGAAGAAAAATTTGTACTGGCGGACGAAACTTAAGATTAGTAAAAGTGTACGCAGATGTCAGAATGGTTACTGGATGACAAAAGGAGCGTTAAAGAATATCCTCCGCCAAAGATTTTTTCGCGACTTTCCGTGGACTCGCATTCACATTAGCGCAAGGCACATGATCGCGCGTTTATCGTGGATCTTTTTGTTCTTTTACACGTGTCACAATTCTATACAGGCAGTCTGAGAAAAGTGTCATCTTGGAGCTTAGGGTAAGGTTCCATTAGGGAAAAAATGTCGTTGTCTTCTGAAATCCGTACTCTTTCGTAAAGTACCGTGACAAAAAAAAAATGACAAAAAAACAAGCCTACTGAATGATGGATTTGATTCTCCACGTTTATGGGCGTAAACGTGGACCGTCGGATGCATAATCGGATACTCTATCGCTAGACACTTTCAGTTCGCAACAAGTGACCCAGAGTAGGTCAATTCATAGCGCTGTAACGAATAACATCGTGCCTCGTGGAAAAGTGAAGAAATATCCACGACGACCGCGCGACCAGGTTGGTACACGTCGCATATGACATGTGCCTTCCGCCAGAGAGGATGCGAGGCCACCGGAAGACGCAAAAAAATATTTGACGGAGGATATTATTTCACGCGATCCACTAACTATTTTGACATTTTCGTACGCTTTTACAAATCTTAAGTTTGGTCACCCTTTACAGATTTTATTCAATACATCGTACGAGTTACTTTTTACCTTCGCTGGTACGAATACGTGGTCACAATTTGCTATCAGAGATTCTCTGAAGATTACCAGAATCGCAATCTTTTATTACTAGGCCAAATCAAAGTGTGCCACGCAAAAACAAATGTCGGTTACTGACCCGACACAATAGAACGGTCGCTTCATTAAACGAATTTTTGATGTTTGCAAAGACCGCCTAATAGAACAACGCTCTTACTTGCCACAAACTGGAGGGTTCGACCGATGGCGTATCGGATTCTGTAAAGGAAAACATCCAACGGTCACGGTCTACGCCCATAAACCTAGAGAATCAAATCGGTCCTCCAGTAGAAACGTTCTAGCGACAATAAAAAAATAATGGTACGACACTGTACGAAACAGTACGTCTATCAGTTAACAACACGCCCCATACCAGTGTTATTTTTTTTACAGTACAAGCCGTACATGGTGTAACTTCATTGCAAAACTACACCGTGAATCGCTATTACCTTTACTGTTTTTTCGCCCTTTAAAACATCTTTTCTCCGTACACACTTGTCGTATTATGGATCTGACGGTTGCGATTCAAAGGTAAGATTCTTAGCTTCCGAATGGCCGTCTCAAATTTAAAATCGGAGAAGTGTGGACAGAAAAAAGATGTTTTAAGTGGCGAAAAAATTATGAACACTAAACGCGATTCACTTTGTACTGATGGAAAAACTTGATGGAAAAACCATGTGGCAGGAAGGAGAGCAGGCCTTGTATCTTATATAGTTATATGCTAATGACAACAGTCCGTGATGTTGTAATTAGGACTGCGTAGTACATCTGTACGATACCAGCTTTGGTCAAGATGTACTTTCGCAACTATGATCATTAGCATCTGCAGCCGAATCTGCCGAATGGAACTTAAAATTTGCCACGCAAGATCATCTGACGCCGTCCTTTATTTTTTTCACATGGCACACACCCTAAAGGACAATTTACATTGTACAGCGCTGTAATTTTCTTTGCAGCCGAATCTGCCGAATCAATTGGCAAAACTGCCACGTGGATCATGTAAGGCCGGAATTTTCTTTTCTTTACTTTTTTCTCACGACGTGCACCGCAAACGACCTGGTCAAACTTTAGAAAAAGACGTACAACCATAGTTCAAAAGTAGGGCTTTTTTATAGCAGGCCTTTGGTAGGCACACAAAACTTTGCACAAAACTCACGCAATGTAGGCATACTCTATGTGTGTGTGTGTCGTGCACACTCCTGTACGAACGTCTGAATCTAACGTAAGATCAAAGTACAGCGCACGCCGCTGGAC
This sequence comes from Zygnema cylindricum, assembly GCA_037447655.1. Lineage (NCBI taxonomy): Eukaryota > Viridiplantae > Streptophyta > Zygnematophyceae > Zygnematales > Zygnemataceae > Zygnema > Zygnema cylindricum. Next base: position 445,814 of record JBBHKE010000176.1, on the reverse strand, counting down.
GAATTTTTTAGCGAACTGACACGGCGTAGGATGACATTCCGGGGGAAAAGCCACCAACAAGGTTGGTCCGTAGGTTTTGGTAATTTTTTTAGCAGTGTGGTATTTTTTATTTTTTTATCGTCCCATACTGCGTGGTTGGTCAATTTGAGGCTTTATTTAGTGTGGCCCTCAAAATTGCAGACGCTAATATGACTGATTGTCGTTTCGTAAGTTGTGTTATGGGCTTTTCATGTGATTTTTTTAAATCGCCTACTTTGATCAGCGACCGTCCGATCGTCCAAATCTGACGGTTTGAATAAAAAGTCCCTCAAAACTCACAGAAATATTTTTTTTTGTCTCATTTTTTTCAAAATTTAGACATGACGTTTAATTCTCTATCGATCGATGTGCAACTCAACCCTGTTACTATTTTATTTCATTTTGCGGCCAATACAATATGGGTCTTAAGGGCATATTTTATGTTTTGCGTACAATAGGCATATTGTATGGGCTTACGGTCACCTACTTTTGAACTATGCGTACAACAGTTTTGTAGTTTTCTATCAGTTTACACCTTTTCTTGCAGATCTAGCGAAAATTATGGGCAGACTGTTGAATTTTTTTCTGTAGGAAATCATAAATCTGTTTAGTTTATCCTCCACGTCAGAATGCTTAATTCAACAGCAAGAAACGGTGCCCTTTAATTTATATAAACCAAAAACCAGTCCAATAAAAGTGTACTCTCCTCTCTTCTCTTACTCTCCTTTCCCATTCCCTTTCCTTCCCCCTTCCTCTCCTCCCCCCTCTTCTTCTTCAGAAGAAACCATAGTCACCCTCTCCACTGTCTTTCGATGGCATCACGCGTCACTCTCCTATTGGTCCTCATTCTCCTTGCCCTTGCCTCTGCCAAAGTACGGACTTTAGGTTTGGCAAACGGAAAATTCTGTTCCATGACTGCTGCAGGAATCCCCATAGAACCTACCTGTTCGAGTCCGTGGACATGTTTAATTAATAAAGTTCAGCCGCCAAATTCCAAATGGTGGTACAGTGGAATCCTCAATGGCACATGCAACTCCAAACTATTGACGACCAGTCCTCCTCCGTACTGTCAGTACCAAAGCGTTTATTACGCCGTCGGAACAAAAAATATGCTCGACAAATCCACGTGCGAGAAATGTTCTTGTGCTTCTCATCCGGAAATTGCGCTGTATAAAGCTGCATGCGATTGCCAAAAGGGTTTAGATTGTTACGTGGACCGGAATTGAACTTCAATTAAACCTCTTTGTCCGAGTCCTTCAGCTCAAGCTTGTTTATTGAGCAAATTGAATGTGACATTGAGTGGAAAAACGGTGGATAAAGGGAATTGCGTTTTTCCATCAGCTCCCGGAGCATGTACGGTCTCGGGAACGAAGTTTTCTCCTAAGTACTATGCAAACGGAACTGTTGGAGTTCCGCAATATGACGATAGGTGTCAAAGTTGTACTTGTTTGAACTCGTATCTTGTTAAGTGTAAGAAAATTGTTGGATGCAAGACACCTTAGAATCGTGTCCGCCGTTGAGCTTGGAATATGGTCGGTTTGTTTGGTTTTCTATTTTGTATTTAGAAAGAATAGCGGGTTGACTAATATGGAAAAATGAAAGGATAGATTGTAGATGTTTCGTTTTTAGTTAGGTCTTTGTAGCAAAGGGCGGATGTGCTGTTTGTCGCACTTTTTCATTTTTTCTTAAGAGAGTAAACATGTCATAAGTGGGGTTTGATTAGTTTTTTATAATGTGCTCAATCAATGGTTTTCATATTAATTTAATTCTAATGTTTTTTAATATTTTGAGTAATACCACTGTGTATTGTTATGATGCTATGATGCTTCGCCATTAATACGAAGAGCTGGCGTTGTCGTAAAATGGAAAGAGGCAACAAACAACAAACACTGTCAGCTAATGCCCAAACAGCCCAAAAGCCCCAAAATGCCCAAAATGCCCAAAATGCCCAAACTGCCCAAACAACCCAAAATGCGCAAACAACCCAAAATGCCCAAAATGCACAAAATGCCCAAAATGCCCAAACTGCCCAGAATGCCCAAACATACCAAAATGCCCAAATTGCCTAAATTGCCGAAAATGACCAAAATGCCCAAATTGCCAAATTGCGCAAAATACCCAAAATGCCCTAATTGCCTAAACTGCCCAAAATGTTCAAAATGCCCCAATTGCCCAAACTGCCCAAAATGTTCAAAATGCCCAAACATACCAAAATGCCCAAATTGCCTAAATTGCCCAAAATGACCAAAATGCTCAAAAATGCCTAACTGCCCAAACAACCCATAATGCCCAAACTGCCCAAAATGCCCCAAAATGCACAAAATGTCCAAAGAGCCCAAAATGACCAAACAACCCAAAATGCCCAAAATGCCCAAAATGCCCGATATGCCCGATATGCCCAAACTGCCCAAAGTGCCCAAACTGCCCAAACTGCCCAAACTGCCCAAATTGCCCAAAATGTCCAGAATGCCCAAAATGCCCAAAATGCCCAAAATGCCTAAAATGCACAAAATGGCCAAAATGCACAAAATACCCAAAATGCCCAAATTGCCCAAATTGCCCAAAATGCCTAACTGCCCAAACAACCCATTGCTCAAACAACCAAAATGCTCAAAATGCCCGATATGCCCAAAATGCCCAAACTGCCCAAAATATTTCCTCCAAAATTTAGCCCGCAACAAGATCAGTAGCCGTACGAAAAAAAATGAAATTGCCACAGTATAATTTGCGTCAATTCAAAACTTAAAATGTACTACAATTGTTGTCTAACGCGTTTTGACCCACTTTCGCGTCCCTCCAGCTCATCATCAAACTTTTACACAAATCACCTTCCGCAGTGATTGTTACTAGAATTTCATGATGTGAACGAATAGGCAGACGTTGTCGCACGCGTCGGGGGTTTTTGAAAACATTTATGCGCGGAGTACAAAAAAAAAACCCAAAAAAAAACCCAGTGCATGTTTCCAACCTGTGCGTACTTTTTTCCGTGCACTTTTTTCCGTATAGGGGCCGTGGAGGGGTTTCGACCAACGGACGCCATTTCATAAAAAGTGAAGTCCGTGAAGGCACCTGTTTTTCTCTCCCTATCCCATTATCGCGTCTATCTCACATTTTTTTGTAACAAAAAACAACAATAATGGTATCGAATGAAAGATCTCCAAAAAAAATTAGTGTTGACTGTCTTTGTGCGTATTTTGATGGCAGGTAGAGTGAGAAATGACGAAAAAACAAAATCGGGATACCATGGCGGAAAATTTTGAATTAGTGGCATCGACGCCATCATAAGTGAGCGTGATGTCAAAACGTCATAAACTCGAAAAATCTACAATGTCGCAAGAAACTAGATGCCCACAACCGTCGTTGTTTTGTAAACGTCATCAATTGTCCTAAGTTTTGTAGTTGTCTACAACCGTCACAAATTACACCCACGTCTACATCCGACACAATTTAAAGTAACGATTTCATTGCGTTACAGCTGATCGCTTCGAAAGTAGTACCGAAAATCTTCGCTAAAAAACAAAGTAACAAGACTAAGTTTTGGTTACATGGGAAATTTCCCTTACTTAAACTTAAATCGATATACGGTTGATTTTATGCTAAAGTTTGAAATTGAGTTGCAATAACGTGCCGTCCTAAAAGAAGAAGACGCCAAATTTGTAGTACATTTAAAGTTGTTCGAACCATAGTTCAAAAGTAGGTGTTTTATGGTAGGCCTTTGGTAGGCGCAAGTAGTGTTATGGGCTTTGCATGTGATCTTCTTAGATCGCTACTTTGATCGCTACTTTGATCAGCGACCGTCCGATGACATTCAATTCTCTATCAACGATGTGTAACTCAACCCTATTACTTTTTTTTTCATTTTGCGACCAATACAATATGGGTCTTAAGGTCATATTGTATGTTTTGCGTACAATAGGCATATTGTATGGGCCTACTTTCACCTACTTTTGAACTATGGTTCAAACAGAATTCTCCTTGGAGATTTAATTTTAGAAGAAAACGACAGAAAAAAAATAGTTAATTAGATTAATGGGAACACACTGTAACAGCGTTAATATTTACGCTAATAGCGATACACGCTGTAACTTCATTGCAAAACTCGCGACATGTTAATGACAATAGTCCGTCATGTTGTGATTATGATTGCCTTGTACATCTGTACGGTGCCAGCTTCGGTCAAGATGTACTTTCACAACTATGATCATTAGAGATGCTACAGTAATGATCATACTTGCTAAAGTACATCTTGACCACAGCTGCTGCCGAATCTGCCGCGTAGACATAAAATTTGCCACGTAGGATCATCTAACGCCGACCTTTTCTTCTTTTCACATGTACACACCCTAAAGGACTATCTACAGTAAAAGTTCTCTGCAGCCGGATCTGCCGAATTGACTGCAAAACCGCCACATAGATCATTTCGTCACGTAGCCGGCATTTTTTTTTGTTTGTTTGTTACTAGAGCGTTGTTCCATTAGGCGCTCTCAGTAAACGTCAAAAATTCGTTTACTGAAGCGATCGTTCCATTGTGTCGGGTCAGTAACCGACATTATTTTGCGTGGCACATGTTGGTTGGTCCACGTAATAGATAAATACGATCTTGTTAGTCTTCAAAGAATCTCTGAGAGCAAACTGTGACCACATATTTGTACCAGCGAAAGGTTAAAAGCGACTCGTACGACATATTGAATGAAATATGTACGGGCGTACGAAACGTAAGATATGTAAAAGCGTACGAAAATGTCAGAATGGTTTGTGGATACCAACAGAAGCGTGAAACAATATCTTCCGTCAAAGATTTTCTTGCGGCTTCCGGTGGCCTCGCATCCTCCCTGGCGGAAGGCACATGTCACATGCGACGTGTACCCACCTGGTCGCGCGGTCGTCGTGGATATTTGTTCACTTTTCCACGAGGCACGACGGTATTTGTTCAGGCGCTGAGAATTGACCTTACCTCGGGTCACTTGTTGCGAACTGAAAGTGTCAGACGACGGCGTATCCGATTATGCATCCGACGGTCCAAGTTTACGCCCATAAACGTGGAGAATCAAATCCCTCATTCAGTAGGCTTGTTTTTCTGCCATTAATTTTTTTTGGTACGGCACTGTACGAAACAGTACGGATTCCAGTAAACAACGGGATTTTTCCCCTAATGGAACCTTACCTTTACACTCGACATGGACCATAAAGGTCAATCTACCGTACAATACTGGCGAAACCTAAAAAAACGACGTTCAACAGTTTTATGCTTTTTTATCTGTTTAAACGTTTTCCGGCGTATCTAGCGAAAATTAGAGACAAACCCTATTTTTTGTTCAAAATGGTCAAGTCATCAACCGACGGCAAAAAACGTCCTTCGGACTTCCCTCAACCCTTCAATTTATAAACCATAACCAGTCTAAAGAAAGCGTATTCTCCTCTCTTCGCTTACTCTCCCTTCTATTTCCTTCCCTCCTCCCTCCCCTTCCCCCTTCCCTCCCTTTCCCCCCTCCCTCCCCTTCCCTCTTCCTCTTCTCCTCCCTCTCCTTCTCAGGAAAAACCATACTCTCCCTCTCCACTCTCTTCACTCTAATCTAGTGATGGTGTCACGCGTCACTCTCCTACTGGTCCTCATTCTCCCTGCCCTTGTCTCTGCCAAAGTACGGACTTTAGGTTTGGCAGACGGAAAATTCTGTTCCGTAACTGCCGCGGGAGTCCCCATAGAACCTACCTGTTCGAATCCACGGGCGGGTTTCATTAATAAAGTTCCGCCGCCGAATTCTAAATGGCTTTACAACGGAAATCTGAATGGCACATGTAACTCCAAACTATACACGACCAGTCCTCCTCCGTACTGTATGTACCGCAGCATTTATTTCGCCGTCGGGACAAAAGATATGCTCGACAAATCCACGTGCGAAAAATGTACTTGTACTTCTCATCCGGAAATTCCGGTTAACAAAGCTGCATGCGATTGTCAAAAGGGTTCAGATTGTTACGTGGACCGGAATGGAACTGCAGTTATTGAACATCTTTGTCCGAGTCCGGACGCTCCAAATTGTTTATTGAGCAAATTAAATGTGAGGTTGAGTGGAAAAACGGTGGATAAAGGGAATTGTGTTTTTCCATCTGCTCCCGGAGCATGTACGGTCTCGGGTACGAAGTTTACTGCTAAGTATTAAGCGAACGGAACCGTTGGAGTTCCGTCATTTGATAATCGTTGTCAGAATTATACTTGTTTGAACTACTATCTTTATAATTGTAAGGCAATTGTTGGATGTAAGACACCTTAAGAATTGTGTTCTCTATTGAGTTTGGAATATGGTCGGTTAGTTTGGTTTTTCATATTTTATTTAGAAAGATGGTTGGTTGACTATATGTAGAAAAATAGAAGGATAGATTGTAGATGTTTTGACTTTGGTGAGGGTTTTGTAGCAAAGGTCAAATATATTGTTTGTTGGAGGATTTTAAGAGAGTACACGTGATTAAGTGGTGTTTGATTAGTTTTTTAATAATGTGATCAATCAATGTTTTTCTTATTAATTTAGTGTTTTTGTTTTTTAATATTTTGAGTAATACCATTGTGTATTGTTATTAAGCTATGATGCTTCGCAATGAATATGAAGAGCTTGGGTCCCCTAAAAATGGACAGGGAAGGCAAATAACAAGCACTGTCAGTTATTGTTTTTGGTTTTGTTATCAGCATTAATCATGTTTTACGTGATTAATACGTGAAAATATTTGATTTTCTGCCGAACATTTTATGTGGATGTTGTTGTTGTTGAAGTTTTTTTTTTTTTTATATCAACATAATTTTGATATTGATAGTCTTTGTTGGCATAAGGTAGGCAACTTCATGATGATTATAATGCCCATAGTACACGATAATGAATTGTAATATTACTATAATGGAATGTCTTTGAAAGAAAAAACTTTAGAGAAAAGCAATCCACCTAGAAAACGAAACGAATGATGATTTTGCCAAAGTATCGGTCCTTCAAGAGATACTGGTCTTTTGAAAATTGGTCTTGAATAAAGGAACACACAATAATAACCAGAGGGAATGATTTCCACTTTCTGTAATTGTTCAGTAGCTCAATAGACAATTTGATTTTTAGCATAAAAGAAGTCATTTTCACATTTCGACATTGCAAAGCTTGTTGCGTTCGAGATTTTTTCATTCAACAAGTGCCTGTAGTACGGAACTTTTAGCTTTAAGATTGACATGTTTTATACAAAAGTTTCACTAACTGTACCGATTTTTCATTTTGACCAAGTTGCAAGGTTTCAGTAACTTCTGGCTCAAAGAAAAATTATTCTTAAACCATTTACCCATCACGCCACCAAATAACGATTTCCAAAAGTGCTATTTTTCAAGAAATTCAAAACCTTAAAAATTGACGCGCCCAAAATGGTTGAATTTCACGTCTTTGGTGGGAACTTTTTGGATTTTTTCATTTATAAGCTAAGTATAAGCTAGAATTGAGATGATTGAATATAAAAAAAAATGTCACAACACTTTACTTCAAACATTCGCGCATCATATTCAGGTAACAGAAAAACTTTACAAATCAAATGTACATCATTGACTTTCATATGTTTTCAGAGATAGTTGACTAAGGTCATTTCTGAACCAGTTTTCAAACCCAAAAAGAGGAGAAAAAATTCTTTTAACAGCATCATGTGTCAATTCTAACCCAATTCCAGCACCCCATTTTTTTCGGTGCACAATTTTATATCCGCAATCCACACTATTTAAGGTGCATCTCAACTTAGTATCAGTTTGATTCTTTGTTTTAATCGATGCAGCCTCAAAATTGTTTTTTTCTCTTACTTTTTCTTTTTCTTTTTCTTTTCCTTTTCCTTTTTCGTTACGGTTTTCGTAACCATTTTCGTAAAAGTTTTCGTTATTGTAGTTTCTGTTGTCGTTTTCCTTTCCGTTTCTGTTTCCTTTCACATTTTTAACTTCTTTTTCCTCTTCACTATCATTTTCGTTCGTTTTTACAGTCAAATATTCCGGGCTACCATCAGAATCACAACAAGAACCTGAATCGAAACATTGTATATCTCCAGGAAACACAAACACAGTGTTAAGGAAAAGACTATCCGGAGAAAAATCGGGAATAAAATGTAAACGAATGTGTGAATCTTCTCCTCCTTGCCATAACTCCGTACCAGCTCTTCCGAGAACCAGTTTCCCAAACCTATTTATCCCCCAAAAAAACACCAGATTTTTGTTATAAACTCTTTTGCTCCTTTTCTTTCATTAAACTTTCGCTAAAACCAATGTTGGAGTAAAAACACAACTATATACGAAAAACAAGTGCGTTATTATTCTTTTTTCACGTAGAAACAAAAAAAACGGCTTGCGAGAGAAAAGAGAAAAAAATACACTTTAAATCGACGGCGAATATGTCATGTAAAGAGTAGTATTCACTTTAGAAAAACGTTATTCAAAAGCATGCAAAAGAAACAGCGATTATTACAGATCATTTAGACAAAGGATGTAACAGTAAATTTTTGAATTCGCATGATTTTAGTGTGGATAAAGGTGATCACAAACTATTGATCCGGTTTACCGCGATTATTCTCTTCAGAACATTTTCCTTTTGTACAACAATATCAAAAGACTTAAATCCACAGTAAACATAGTGGCCGGTGTAAACGTGACTACTGTACACATTCTGTACTCATAAAAAATAAAAAAAGGTGCTTTCAATCATTCTCTAAGAAGCAGGGACAATAAAAGTATTGTTTTTTTTCTCAATTTTCTGCAAATATTTGGTGGGTACTATGTTGATACTGTTTTCTGGATGGCATATCTCACTTTGTGAATATGCTGACATCAGCTAAAGCGTCGCCATCCGCCAGATCTGCTAAATTTGTCTTTTCTAAGATGTGCTCCAAAGTGCCCAACCAATAAACTTTCGAAGCAGCACCTGACACCATAAAAACACTTATAAAAAAAAAAACGAAAAGGAGAGAAGAACAGTAAAAAAAAAAAAAAGAGGAAAACAATAAGCGAATAAACAATGGTCTAAAAATAAATTATCTTAATGGTTAGTACTCTAAATAAAAATCTGGTAACAAATAAGCGAATAACAAAAGGAGAAAAAAAAAAAAAATG